>CAOJBK016206314.1:0-10785 GCA_948294925.1 Codiaeum variegatum | reverse complement strand
GCATAACATATCACATTTACCTAATTAGAAATGAGTATCATCGATCATATCCTTGACATTGCATACACCTCTCGATCATAATTATCATACACTCGAATCCCTTTATTACGATTCCCGATCTTAGCTAAGGTGAGGGAATAGTCAAATCCTATATGCTAAATCATATGACCTCTATCCGGTGTGAGTTCTTGATAAACCAGTTCTTACTAGAAACTCTTTCAAGTGAACCTTATCCACCTTGGCTAAAGATTTTTATATCAAGAACAACCATAAGTCATAGGATTCCTTCCTTGGGTACCCAAGTTAATGAATCCTTTCTTGGTTGAACACTTATCCCAACATATCACTGATTATGGCAACCACATGCCATTTATCAATACATGACTAGCATTGGTATGTAAGCAATAACAAACCATAGCCACCAATATGCCAGATAACATGTCACCTCAAGTTTAAGGATTATATGCACAATCATGATCTAGATGATGTAATATTGACTAGTTGGTAATGACCCATGTATCCATCATCTAACGTCACCGTTCAACTTACTCAACCAATGAGTATGCTCACATGTTTATAGCATGCGACTAACTTCCTCCATACCAGTAAGTATCTCATACCTATTATGGATAGCAACAGAGGTGATGGTCTTCGGGATTAATTGCATCCCTACTAATAATCCTATGACCACGAGCAACCTTTAAAGTGTCTGATTAAAGGAAATTTGTCACTCATATTCTCAAACTCTTCGAGAATAAATTCCCTTACATAATACTTAAGGGATATATATACTAAAGCCAGTTAGGTTTTCATTTATAATCACATGAAGAATGTAAGCTCTAGGGCATACACTGCTAACAGATAAGGCCAAGGAATAATTTTATTTAAAGAATATATATACTAAAGCCAGTTAGGTTTTCATTTACATTCACATGAAGAATGTAAGCTCTAGGGCATACACTGCTAACAGATAAAGCCAAGGCAGCCACCATTGAAAAGTTACTGTCTCCTTCAAATGTTAAAGGGATTAGAAGTTTCCTTTGGCATGCAGATTTTTACCGGAGATTCATCAAAGATTTTTCAAAGATAGCTTACCCCCTCACAAGACTTATAGAAAAAGATGTTGAATTCAAGCTTGACGAGGAAGTCCTTGTAGCCTTTAACACAATGAGAGAGAAGCTCATTCATGCTCCCATCATGGTAGCTCCGAATTAGAGCCTTCCATTTGAGCTCATATGTGACACAAGTGGGAGCAATGTCTAGGAAAAGGAGGGAGAAACATTTTTAGCCCATATACTATGCAAGTAAGACACTCAATGATGCCCAAGAGAATTACACCATTACAGAGAAAGAGCTCTTTGCGGCAATTTTCACCTTTGACATGTTTCACTCATATATCATCTTATCAAGGGTGGTGGTCTATACTAATCATTTGGAATTGAAGTATCTTTTTTCCAAGAATGATGCCAAGTTAAGGTTTATTAAGTAGGAGTTATTATCCAAAAGTTTGACTTATAGGGGCAAGATAAGGGGGGTGCAAAGAACTTGGCAGTGGATCATTTATCAAGATTAGAGAATTTGGAGATAGAAGAGTTAGACAAGAGGGAGATTAAGGACACATTTTCAGATGAGCATTTTCTCACCATGGTAAGTAAGGTTTGTAATTCTATCCCTATCTTTGATATTCCTTAGTCACCCAATATTGCCAATTATCTTGTTTCTAGGGAACTCCCAAAGGATTTTTCATACCAAAAAAAGAAAAAAAAATCTCTAATTTGAAATACTACTTTTTGGAGGACCCTTCTCTCTTCAAAATTTGCAGTGACAAAGTTATCTGGTGTTGTTTAGCCTGGCCCGAGCTTTGTAAATTTTGGAACAATGCCGTGACGGACCAATGGGAGGACATTTTGGTCCAAGCCAGATAGCTTAAAATGTGTTAGAAGTCAATTCCTATTAGCCTAAACTTTTTAAAGACAGTTACGAAAGGGCGAGGAAGTGTGATCCTTATTAAAGGTCAAGGAACAACTCATCACATGATGAGATTCCCCTTAATGGCATTATTAAATGCGAGGTCTTTGATGTGTAAGGCATCAATTTCATAGGATCTACCCTAGCTCCTTTGGTAACAAGTATATTATTGTAGCTGTTGATTACATGTCTAAATGGGTAGAGTGATGTTAGCCGTGTGGAAACACCAGGAGTTTTACAATTTATAAAGCTCGATAGTTAATTCTACCCTAGCTTTAGGCAAGTGCACCTATCGTTTGGGTAGTATAGCAGTAACGTGGTCGATCCATAGAGACACGGACACAAGTACTAGCTTAAACTTAAACTATTGTCTAGTTGAACTAAATTTGAGGTTAATTAAACTAAACTAATTAAAACTTATCTATGAAAGCAATAAAAGATAGACGATAGAAAATCAACGGTGAAGTTCATCTAAATATTGAATCCCCCTAAACTCTCATGCATGTTAAAAATAATGGTATGAATCATTCAAACAAAGAATTGAATTGGAATCACACTAAATTAGATATAAACCTTTCTCAAGGGATGAAATCCCTAACTTACTAAGTATTATAGGGGAATCTCTTCTTAAACTATAATCAAATAGAAGTAGCATTAAGTTCAAGAGAATAACATCCAAAGAAGTATTATAGGTCTATGTCTAGCACCCCAATCAATTCTCTATTTCCATAAGTGATCAGTCTATATTAGGGTATCTCTACTCATCTAATTTAGAATCAATATCCAATTAACAATTCGATAATTGAAAATTAGAATAGAAATCATAAATCATGAAAATAAGACTACCCATGGATGAAATTGATGCAAAACTAAATATTCAATTCATACAATCAAAATTAGGGTTCATAATATCTAGATGAATGAAAAAATTAATCCATAGAAGAAAATTGAAAAAGAAAATATAAAAGAAGGTAGAGAAAACTCAAACAATCAATGAATGGTGAGAAATCCCCACTTCAATCTTCATTTCTCTTCCAAAGTTTGCAATTTTTCTTCTTCACCATGAAAATTCTGTACTTTTCTCTCTCTAACCCTTGAGAGGGTGGCTTCCCCGAAACCCCAAGAGAGAGCTCCCTTTTTTGATATAAATGATCTCCTTTTATAGTGATTTAAGGCTCATTAGGGTTTAGATAAGTGTCAAGTATGGATTGGCCAATTTTTGCCATGTCAACATAAGTTAGATAGGTACCAACAATCATACTTTTGAATTTTGTGCCAAATTTCATTATGAGGATGAAAGAATTAGACTTTCTAGTCTTCTTCAAAGTTGTATATATTTCTCTTAGATTTCCATCAGTACCCTAATCACCTTAATCAGACCTTTTTATCTCAATTTATGCTCAAAATATTGAAATACATTCAAACCCATCATCGTCTGCACAATAGCATACTGGGTGCTCACGGGCATTAGTCACGGTCGTGAGGCATGCCTGTAAGACTCTATATTTCAATTTTTCCTACTTTCATCAACACAGTAGCCTCTCATTGGTTCATAGGCTACTTTCACGGCCATGAGGCATGCCCATGAGCCTTAAAACCCTAAATAAATTGATTGTGTCTAGAAGATGCTACCTAGCTCATGAGCATTAGTCGCGGCCATGAAGCCTGCCTGTGAGCTATTCCAATGCATTTCAATGCTTGAAAATGGCCCTTTTCACCTTAATTTTTTATGCCAATCCTAGAGTGTTCACTTCAAAGCTCTAGAATGGAGTTTATACTTGGAAATAGATGGAAGTGCACTAAAACAATCAAATCATATTTAATTTATCATAGAAATTGGCCATGAAATGGGGGGAAAACATAACCATAATTAGCCATTATCATAGAGGCATAAGCATTACCCAAAAATGATGCATGTGTCGTTATTAAGTTCTTAAAGAAGTTATTTTCGCGTTTTGGCTCACTCAAGGCCATTATAAGTGAAAGAGGGACACATTTTTGCAATGCTTGATTAGAAAGTGTGAACCCTAATTTTTTCACCATAAAATTTGGCTCATCAATATGAGCCTAATGGTTGAAACAGTGCTTAAATCGGACCTCAAAGAGACCTAGAAAAGCAAAAATAAAAAAACAAATCGAATCTGACCAGACTAAACCCAGGAAATCAGGCCCATGCATTTAAGCCTAAATGCATGAGCCAAAGCCCAAACACATGGGTTTAGAGCTAAATGCATGAGTGAATCCTGAAACACATGCATTTAGATAGTGGCTCATATGTTTGGCCCAAAACGAATGAGTCCCAATTTTCTCGGATTTTCCGACATGGTTTTTTATAAATTCGACCCTTCAAGTTATTGTTTGGGATTCATTTTTTGGGACTTTTTCAGATGATTTTTATGACTTTTCCAGACTCTTAGACCCTCTTTAAATGCATTTTACATATTTCTAAACATCAAAACTATACCAAATCAAATCAAAACACCAAAATTTCATCAGAAATACTCACATTCTGACGATTTCGATCAGATACACACTTCAGTTTCCATAAGTCTCACTCCAGAAGATGTCCAATAAACCTCTCCCTGAACAATGGAGACACAATCTGGGTTCATTAAGCCTTCTGAGAAACCGATTCTGAAATATCAAAAGCCAAAGGTAAATGCGATATAGTATTTCTTATCTTTTGGTTCTGAATAAGCCCTTAATTTAAATAAGGCATTTTCACTTTATCAAATTTCATTTTTCTTAATTAATTCAAATTAAAGGCATAAAAAATGACCAGACAACCTCACATTAATTAGAATAATTTTTTTAATTAAAACTGAATTGATTAAAAACTTTTTGGGTTAATTCTTTTCATAATAAAACAAATGAGCTTCTGAACTGACCAAACCACCAACCCACTGTTTTTAGAACACCCCACCCTCCACGAGAAGGCGAAACGGCATGTCGTCTGATTCTCATTCAAGGGGATATGCCAGTAAGCTTGTTCAAAAGACTTCAACTCCAAAAAATATTTTTATTCTTTTTTATTTTCATTTTTCTATCCCTTTGTGCTTGTTTGTTTTATTTTATGTAATATTTTCAATATCCATTATTTTATTTTAATTGCTTTGCTTCCTGGGTTTGTAATTAACTTAGGGAATGTGTGTCTTTCCCAAAACCATTTGAACTGGAGAAAGGATCTCCTATTTATCTGATATTTTTAATGTAATTATCTTATTGTTGCTTGCTTTTGGGATGTGTGCCTTCCCTAAAACTCTCTATGGGCTAGAGGAAGGACCCATGTTTATCTTTCAGTTTTTTATTGCTTTCCTTTCATTCCTGTTATGCATATTATTAATCTTTCTCATGCATCATGATTGGTATGCTTTAACTATTCATCCATCTTGAAGTATGCCATGCATACATGAAATAAAATTTTTAATTGAAACTATGCTTGTTTTCTTAACCCAAAACTATTTAGATTGGAAATTTTTTATCAAATCACGAATCCTCGAACCTAACTATGGTTTGTGGGACTGCCTTTTCAAAATTAATTAGGTAAAATATCATATTTTTCTAAACGAAGTTCAAACTAGTTTCTTAATCACCTAAGAAAAATATTTTTTCTTAAAGATTAAGTGGCGACTCAAACACATCACATGTGCATACCAACGAACACATGTGGAGTGTACCAAAGTGGGATCTACCATAACCATGACGCCATGTGCAATTTGAACCCACATGATTGGTTTTCTCGAGCCATAAACTTGAAGGCGTGCTAAAAAATCCCACGGGCTCAAATGGGGCCTCACAGCTGGCGACAATTTGAAATTGACAAAACTAAGTGGATTATTTTTTTATAAAAAAAAGTTTGCTTAAAACTGTATGGAATTAGGTTTCATGCATCACTTCACATGTTCATTTAGTTTAGGAAAACTCAGATAGAAAGTATCATTGAGTAAGCTTTCCTCCTTAGGACTGCTTTGTCGATAGTGAAAACATCTAACTCCAAGGCATACCCCCCGATCCTTTCGGTTGGGATAATAAGGTTGCACGTAGTTGTTGGACCCATATGAATCTCCTTGATTCACATATGGTTAGATATATCACACCTCTAGTCTCTAGGGAACCTTTAAACCACCTAACTCTCATGTAATGATTAGAGTTGACCATTATATTATCATCATGAAACCTTTTTCATTCATGCATGTATGCATTATGACATTAAAATGGAATTGGATCAAATGAACTGTTCTATAAATTTCTCAAATAGTGCACCTCACTTTTTACCAGCCTGACCGCTATTGGCCCACTTTTTCACAAAAACTGATACTCCACCTTTTCTTTTTTCCAAAGGTTAACATGTCAAACACTGCCTCAGCTCCACCTACTGATATTGCTACCATGCTTACTAAAATCCTCATAAAATAAGATGAGGCTATGAAAAAGCAACAAGAGACCCTAACTGAAATGATGTAAGCCTAAGAGCATAGTATACTTGGAAAAATTCAAGTTATAATGGCTTAGTTCGGGGTCTAACCTGCCAACCATGCTTCCACCTCGTCAATTCCGAAAAGGAACTCATAAATGATGAAGTAATTGTCCTGCCTCCACAAACTGATTGTGGTGTCACTACTTAGATTGCTCCTATAGTAGATCCTTTTCCAAAAGGGACCCAAGATGATCCGCTACTCAAATCTATGGCTAAAACATATAAGGAGATGTAAAATACCCTCAATACTTTGAAGAAAAAAGGAAAATGTCATTGATGTGAAGGCACTGAGTTCTTTTTAAATTCTAGGTTTCCTCCTGAATTCTAGATGCTAGTATTTGAGAAGTTCAATGGCACTTCTTGCCCTTCTACTTACTTGAGCATTTATAATGGAACATTGTACCTTTTGGGCATTAAAAGTGAGCTCCTTGCTCTGCTCTTTCAACATTCGCTTACTAGTGCGGCTTTAAATTGGTTTATTCAATTAGATGACTCTAAGAAACTAACCTAGAAGTCTATTTGAAATCAAATTATTAAATAGTACTCTTATAATGAAGAAATTGATGTTAAGAGGCGGGATTTAGAAACAACTAAACAACTCCTAAAAGAAACATTTTCTGCTTTCATAACTAAATAGAGGAAGAAAGCCTCCCAAATGGTAAATAGACCATTAGATTCTGAATAAATTAACATCATTGTCAATAACTTATTGCCTGTGTATTGAGACAAATTGATGACATAGTATCTTCCTAATTTCAAGGCTCTAGTTTATGTTAGCACACGCTTAGAAGATAGGGTTGACTCTGGCCTCATCAAGGATGAAACACATACCTCATCCTCTTAATTTATAGAAGCAAATTTTACTCAAAATGAAGATGGGGTCAATGTAATTTCAGCCCTCAAGCCCATTCAAATCAAGAGGAGAGAATTTGCCAACTTGAGAGGCTTAACACTAAGTTTCCTTCTGAAAGAATGTTTGAAGAAAGATGCATTCAACCCTTTGGAGCCTAAGCCCATTCCAAAACCATTACCAAAGAATTTTAATATGTTAGAGAGATATGATTATCATCAAGGGCTTGGCCATAAAATTGACGATTGCAAAGCCTTTATATATAAAATTCAAGATCAGATTGATGCTGATGAGCTCCTTCTGCCTAATCCAAACATTGACACAAATCCTCTACTTAAGCATAATGTGAATGCAATCTTGATTGAATTTGATGAAGGGGATTCAACACATCTCATCTTTGATGTTGTACCCATGAGTAATTCTCATTACACCGGAGAGGACCTACCTTCTTTAGGGAAGTCTATCTCCTCGAATTACTCTTTTTTGATTGGCCAACCTTCTTTAGGGAGGTTAATCTGAAATGACTATTACTATCTCATCATCAACTTAAGACAGCTGGATGATGAGATTGATGCTATTACAAGAAGTGGGAGAATAACACAAGCACCTATTGCTCCTCCATTTGTAAGCTAACCTGTGGATCAAAAAAAGGAAACTCCTGAACCTAAAGAGGACTTCTTGCTTAAATAGTTGAAAAAGACACAAGCAAACAATGATGAGAGTTTAAGGTAGGAGACAAGGTGTTACTCATTAACTCTCATTTGAGGTTATTTCTTGGAAAGTTAAAATCCCAGTATTCCAGTCCTTCTAAGGTGAAACAAGTGTTTCCCCATGGTGCAGTTGAATTGAGTCATCCCGAAAAGGGTGATTTCAGGGTTAATGCCTAAAGGCTTAAGTTATACTTGGAAAGGGGGAAACTTTTTAGTTTTAAGGAGGTTTGGCACCTCTAAGAGGTAGGGTGATTATCCTACCCAATGTCCAACTTATATGACATTAAAGAAGTGCTTGGTGGGAGGCAACCTACCGGTCTAAAGTTCAATCAAATTTCTTTTTATTCTTGTTTAGGTTTTGTTAATTTTCTTGAGTGAAAAAAGGTATAACTCTTGTTCTAAGGGCTTTACTGGTGTTTTAGAGCTCAATTCATCAAGAAAAGGTAAGTGGTTCGAGCCATAGGAGGTTCAAAAAATCCATGGCAGGAACCGAGGTAAGTGTTTTGCATTATGCCATGAAAAATCATATTTTTCATTTCTCAGAGACTAGATCACGAGTTGTGGCTCAGAACATGTGAGATTTCCATTTAATTCTATCTGAGGTAGTAGTGAATTGGGGTCTCCCATGGTCTGGATCACAGACCGTGTGAGTATGGCACCTTAGGACAGAATTGGACAATAGCGATTTTGTGTCTCCCACTGTCTTGCTCACAGACTGTGGCATAGATCATGTAACTTGGGCATTTTTACATAGAATCGGTAGTAGCATATTAAAGGTCTCACATGATCTGGTTCACAAACTGTGAGACCCCATTTTACTGAATTAGTTGGGGCCCCTTTTTAACCTTAAATTCATCCGTATTTAAGCTTCCAACTTACCCTAGCCACCCCTTTTACCTATTTTTTTACATTTTGAACTTTTCAAACATAAGAAAACACTCCTCACTCATTCTTTAACAAGGATTCGAGGCTATTCCTTCCTAACTTTCTTCAAGAATTAAGGATAAACTTAAGGTTTTTTTTTTATCTTTTTCTTTCTTTTTTGTTATTCCATTTTCTTTATGTGTGTAGTTAGTATTTGTTTTATTTTGGCCTTGAAATTACTTAAATAATGCATGATAGGTTTAATGTTTAGGTTTTTGTTGAACTTTTGTGAAATATTATGAGTAAAATTTATTCTTTTTACTTTTAATTTCTCTGTCTTTGCATGGATTTAGTTTTCTTAGTTATTTTTGCCTTTAAGGTTACAATTTTTTTTACATTTCTTATGAAATTTTTTAGAAAATTAAAATCCTTAAACTCTTGAATCCTTGTTTAATTCTAATTTGTTAAATGTGAGAGTGATTTGGAGTTTGAAAATTGTTAATGTGGGGTGGCTATAAATTATGCATACTTAGTGTTTGATGAAATGCCTAAGTGAGTGGGGGTCTAAATTTTCATGAAATTTCAAACCTTTTGTGTTTGTTATGCTTAGACCTTTCTCACTTTGTATCAATTTAATTATATACACTTCACACCGAGCACATTATTTCCCTTTGGTACATAATTTGCAAATTATGCTAAATGTGGGGATTTGGGAATTGTATGGAGTGCTTGGGTGACATATTTTGGTTAGTTATTCTATTTTTGAAGGTTGGTAATGGCCTAATTTTAGCTATTACCATGCTAAAATTTATTTAACACTAACCACTAATGATGTTGGTTTGCTTTGGTTCCTTACATGTTTTGTTATTGTCTTTGCAGGTTATGGGTTCAAGGAAGCAACCTTCATCGTCGTCAAAAGTCATCGCCTCATCCAAAGTCACTAAAAAGATGCCTTATACCTCATCACCCTTATAGAGTAAGAGGAAACAACCTATTAGAAGGGCTCAACCTCCATTCCGTATTGTCCCAGCATGCCGGAAGCAGAGGTTCCTCAGATTTGACCCGACTCATCCATGTATCTAATTTGATGAAGATTGGAAAAAGGAGAAATTAGGGAAATTGGGGAACAAGAAATGGTATCCTTTATACACAGTTGACTGCAACTGCATCAGTGGCTATGAGTTCGAAGAAGGGATGAAGCATATGTTAAATAAGCTGGGTTGGTAACATTTCTACCAGATTAATAATTTCTTTGTACTTTGGAGATGGACCTGAGGGTTGACAAGAAAACAAAGCTTCATATCTAGTTCTAGTGGGGGTTGCAACACTTTTAGAAGAGCTATATAGACTTGGTAATGGATTTTGAGATTTGTAAGCTAGAGGATACTTGGACTCCAATCTATTAGAACACCCCTATTTATTAGGAGGATGACAAACACCCCTGGCCAGAGGTAGTTTGGGAGGAGTTTGCTAATGGGCCTTGGAACACATAATTGATCAAAGCTTCAAACTTCAAGTCCACAGATATGAGGTGTGCCCACTACGTCACAAGAAGGTCCATTGCTCCATGCACTGGTTCTTGAGGACATGTGACCACTATAGATCTATATTACATGTTTGTCATGAAAAAGGACATCAGGTTCAATGTTGCTTACAGCTTAATTCAGATGCTTAGAAAAGAGTTTAGAAAGGGTGTTGGAGAAGGGATCCATGAGGAGGTCCTATATCACTAGACTAGCCGAGAATCTAAAGGTGGTTACTCTTTTGGAGACTACGGGAAAAGATGGGCCCATGTAATACTTCTACCTTAAATGCTTATAAAACATGCTTTATAAGTAAAAGGTTCTCCTAATTCAGCCTTTTAATCTAGTTTCAGCCTCCACAGCAGACCATTCTACTCTTGGTTCATCTGCCCC
>CAOJBK016203784.1:0-10117 GCA_948294925.1 Codiaeum variegatum | reverse complement strand
CCACACTATTTCCACCACATCCCCTTTCTAGAATAACAAGATTAATGAAGTGAGGATGACATACACCAATTGGAGTGAATCCAGTCCCTTCCTAGTAGGGCATGGTAGTTGGCTGTTGAGTTCACCACAAAGAAGGCAATGAGAGAACTTTTACTTCCAACTTAAATCTCAATAGGTAATACTCCTCGAGTCTTTATTACTTATCCATTCAATGCTGAGATGAGCACATCTGTTCCTATGAGATCATCTACTATTTTTCCCAATACCATGGCCATTCTTAATGGCATTATGTTAATTGCTGAGCAAACGTCTACTAAGACTGTGGAAATAGGTCTCCCATTAAGATGATCTTTGATGTATAATGGTTTAATATGTTTAGTTATCTTCTCCGCAAGTTTCTCAAAGACCACCCTTTTAGGGGCTCCAAGCTCTATTGCTTGGATGGTCACTCCACTACATATGGCCCATCTTTTATGAGTTGCCCACAAGTGTGCACCTTTTCCTCAGGCTCATCCTCAGGTTCATTATCCTCCTCCCTCTAAAATGAAGCTGGCAAAACAATGGTCGCCATGGATCATCTCAATGGTTCTGAAATTTGGCCCACTTTAATTTTCGGCATTTTTGTGTCTTTCACATCATTGGGCTCCATAGTGGTTGATTCCCTATCCATTTCTTGATCATCCTTTTCTTCATTTTTTGTTTCAAAAGCCCCTCTTTTAGCTGTTGTCCTCCTCCTCAACAACCTCCTCTTTTGATTTCTACTCAAAGGTTGTGGAAATTTCCTATGGCGAACAATGTGCCATTGATTTTTCTCCACTTTGATTGGCAGTAACACAAATCGGGATTGTTTTCTTTGAGTTGAAGGAGGTGGATGGAAAAGTTAAGGTAACCCCTTTCTATTTATCCTGAGTCTGAGTGGGTCATTTGCATTTGTGCACCCAGACCCTTGCATAAATGAAAACTTAACCTTTTATGGATACTTTTTGAACGACTTTTGGCCCCTCCATATTGTTTGTTTTGACTTTCACTATGTAGACCATGAGTTCCTGAGAAATCATTTTTTCTTCTAATGAAATTTGAATTGTGTCCAAGCATACCATTATGAATTCTTCTAGGCATGACCTGATATATCCTTTGATACTGAATCTAGGGTAGCCCTCTTTGACTGTGAGGTTGGAATGATAAGCTTTTAGTAGAAATTTCCTGTCCACCCTAGAGTCTAGCTTAGCTTCCTATAACCTCTTATCTAGGGTATGGGGAAGACCCTTAGGAACCTATACACACTTCACTTCTTATTTTTACTTCTCTCTATTATTTTTATTTCCATTTATTAATGCACACAAATCCAGACCAATGGCATTAATTGAGGCCATAGGAGGGAATGAATCTTCATCAATTAGCATTGCTTCTTTCTTCTTCTTAGGAAACTTTAAAACAATTTTATTTATCTTATCTTGGACCATTTTTTTGAAAGACCATCATGTATCAGTTGTATGGGTCCATGAATCATGATACTGACAATAGTCCTTCCCTTTGATTTCCTCTTTTGCAGGTATATGGTGACCTACAAGTAAAGTAATAAACTCTTCCTTCAAGAGAAAATAAAAAATTTCTTTAGTTTTGCTCACATCAAATGTGTATGGCATTGACTGAGCTTGAGGTTTCTTCCAAGCATCTCCATTCTTAGTAGGAGGTGGCCACATCAAAATAGGACACACTTTCGAACTAGAATTAGCCACAACAATTTTCTAGGTACTCACATCCTGAAAGTAAGTTCCCATGGCCTTTTTCTTAATTATATTATCTTCTCGAAATAACTCCTCATATTCTGTCACTTTTGTAACCAACTCGTAGAAGTCTCTAAATTCTATTCCTTGGAATTTTTTCCTTTGCTCGATATCTAACCCACGTTGGGACATCTTGACGAATTCTATTTTCTGCAAGAAGACCTTGCATCGACTTCTCATCTTTTTAAAGCTGGGAATGAAAACATTGGCATACTCTCTACTCCTCTACATCATTTTTGACAACTCAGCTACACACACCTCAGGTTTAGCTCTAAAAAATTGGGTATGCAACTTCCTTTCATTTCTTCCCATGAATAAATTGAGTTCCTTGTTAATGTTGAGTTCTAAGTAAAGGCTTGACTAGTTAGTGAATTTGGAAACAACCTTAGTTTATAAAAGTCAAAATTCTCATAATTTGCTAGTTCCCTACACTGAATAGTAAATCTAGCAATGTGTTTTAAGGTTGATTGTCCATCTCTTTAGAGAATAATGAGAAGTCTGGAATGCGATATCTTCTCGGATATGGATTTTCTCGATCATTAACTAGGGAATATGGCTTATTGAACTTTGGCCTTCCCTTTTGATGGAGGCTTGAACTGTATAATTCCTACACAGCCTCTCTCAACAATTCCAAGTTCACCTGAGCTATTGGAGGAGAAACAATAGGAATCGAAGCCACAGGGACTTGAGTAGAAGCAGGTATGTTAGTTACTGTCATCACTCTTTTGTTGCCCCTTTAGCTTGAAACTTGTATGTAATTAATTCTTTCTCCACTATAAGCTGTAGGGTGGGTCTTTGGTGAAATAGACCCTTGAAATTAACATGGATGCGTTTGTGCAGCATGTGAAGGCCTGCTACCATTGGTGGGGCCTGTGTTTGTTGGGTTTTTAGACAATCTCTGATTGTCCCTTCTTTGTTGTTATTGTGCAAGTACACGCTCCACTGGAGGCATACCGCTAGATTCCAACAAGTCAACAGATTCTTTAGGGGATTGTCTTATGGGTTGGTTGAGGCAAGAAGCAGCCCCACCGAAGGTATTAGATTTTTCAGCCACCACTTACTCCAACAAAGATTTAATGTCTGCCATAACTTTTCCTATGAAACACATGTCCTTTTCCAGGGAATTTAGGTGTCCATCCACACCTTGAGAAGAAAGAGGTATTGAACCCTCTTGAGTGACATTTCCATAGACATCACCAACCCGCGAGGGACTGTGAGTCCTTTCAAGTTACTCAACAATTTGAGGTACGAATCTAAGTGTTTCTATTACAACCCCTTCCTCTGCATCTTAAGACACATTAGTATCAACATTCTCCTTATTTGTTGTATTTTTCTTTGGTGGCATTGTGAAACTAGGGTCCCACTAGGCATGCCAAAAGATTGTTTGCCCTTTTTTGCTTTAATTTAGTGCGAGTCATGCCATAGACTCTTAGGGGTCTCACCCATAAACTTGACTTTTTTCAAACGACTGTGTAGAAACTAAAGGGATGGTAGTTTCTTAGGAACTAAGATCCACTTAGAAGTACTTCACTAATTGTTATACAAAGAAACCAAAGATGGAATCGATTTTGTAATTTTTTGGTTTGTATTATTGTAATCAAAGTATATTGAATACAAGTTTTTGAATGAAATATAAATGATAAAGATCCAAGAATGCTTGAAAAATTGACAGAAAATGAAAGCTACAGGAGTTTTGAGATAAAAAAACTTTAAAAAGCTTGAATTGTGTTATGCTTAGTTATTTTCTGATTGTTGTTGGTTCCTTGATGATGGATGATCTCCTCCTTTTTATAGTGAATTTTCCAAGGTGGTTTCACATTTTCAGGTTCCAATCCCTATGTTTAGGTCACCTTTTTTACATTAGTCTCTAGCTCTTTTTCTTTAGGTGCAAGCAATCCTTAGACTTAAGCTCCAAGTCTTCACAGTCTATAAGTTCCTTGACTGTCACCCGTTGCATACCTCCTATTCTTTAGCTCCAAACTTTCAAACTCTAGCTTTTATACCTTCATTTTGCCCGAGACTTTAGCACCAAGCTCCAATCCCTAGTCTTGACAGTTACATCTCTCCTAAGTCCTTAGCTCCAAGGTTAGTCCTTAGCCTATTCCATGTCTTTAGCTTCAAGGAGTTGATCACCAGTCCCTAGACTTGAGATTCACGCACTCATATTTGTTTCATTCCAATTCTTTAGAATTATACAAAAAATCATTTTCCATATTTGTAACACTCTTAGTTTTTATATTTATTCTATATGCTTAATACACTTTCTTTATAGTCTAAAAAACTCTCAAATACCAGATATGCCTCACATATTTAATTTTTTTTTTTCATTATGAGTCTAGAATAAATTATTTTGACCCATATAAAATATGAGTCCAATAATATGTTATTTTAAATTTCAAATATTAATTAGCATATAATAATAATAATAATAATAATAATAATAATAAAAAAGAAATCTTGCAGCATGAGCGTGAGTATTCTTTCTAGTATCTGATAATCGCTAACGTGCACAAGAAAATTTTTATTTGAAAAGTTGTTAGTTTAATACGTATGCTTATAATCAATTGAGATTTCAAATTGATTTTTTCTTAAACATCAAATTAATTTTAAAAAATGATGTTTTATTCAATAAACTCAATTTAAAAGGCTGGATTCAGACAAAAGCACAATTTAAAAAGCTAAAACGTAAATAAATGTAATTGGAAAAAAATATATGTATTTGTAGGCCTAGTGTGATACCGTACGTTTAACTTGAACTTGAACAGAAAAAAATTATAGTGAGACAAATATGAGTTTGTTCCACTCAACTTTACCTTTACGTGTCCATTGGTAAATGCAAAACAAAAGTTAAATAATATTCGGTAAATGTCCTGTATTAAGTATTGAGTTTGTTAAAAACACATTTGAATAAAATTTTTTATATTTTATTTAAAAATATTTTTGAAAAATTATTTAAAAAAAATGATCAATTGATACTTTACTAAAAAACATATTTGGAAAAGTAATTTTAAAAGAAATTAAAAATTTTCTTCAATTAAATCAAAAAAACTTTAAAAGTGTTTTTATAACCTTCACTAACAATGCTAAATAAGCCCTATATATATTTATAGGACGTGCTGTGAGGACTGAGCCACGAATTAGCATATCAATCAAGGTCTTATTCTCTTTCACTTAAAAATTAAATATCAATAAAAATTAATTTCAATTATAAAAAAATAAGAAAAAATAATTTTAATTTAACAAAAATAGAAAATGAATAGGACTAACTCACCTCTCGCCCCAACATGCACAAAATAATTATATAGTTAAGAAAATGTGAAGAAAATCATCTGCATATTTTATCCTACTTTATCGGATGATAATTCAGCGGTGGAGGCAAGGAGTTATGACTAATATATAGTAACAATATTTAGATCGTCAATATTATAGTGTATCTAATCAGTATATGGCTTCTTCGTTTTTTTGTTTTCTTACAATCAACTATAAACTTTATATCGATATCATAATATCACATTATTTATGAGTTTTGAGCAAACAAAATTGGAAGTTCACTATCTTATTTTAAGCATAATTTTAAAAGTTCAAATAAGATTCAATTTGCAAATTTAATGAGTAAGAAAAGAAAATTTCAAAAGAAACAATGATTTGGGAAGAAAGAGCTTCAATAAACATATGTTAGTGTGACTTCGCTAAATTGGCGTAGTAGGAATGATTTTTTTTTTAAAGAATTGTATGTGAATATACTTCATATGATTTGAAGACTTTGGCATTTTCATAAGGAAGGTTGATTATTTTCTGCTAGATACTATGAATGGTATCTTGGGTGAGGTTCAACTATTTCATAAGTCAGGCATAGTTAGAGAACATTGCGACTATTGATGTCTAGCCTAAGGAGAACAATGGGGCTCAAGTTAATATGGGCAATGTATGGACTCTAACTAATATGACTTGAGCAGCAAATGCTTCTAGCTCGGCGACCAAGGAGGTGGTGGTTCCAAAATTGTCAGTGTCTGTTCCAACGCTTTCGATTCCCAAGTCTACAATGCTGGTAGATGTTACAAACCTAAGCTTAGTTCCTTTGGGTCTTACTATGCATTTGGATGATAGGTAGATGCATATTAATCAAAGATGAGAACTGTAATGTTACTACATTAGCTAATTTGTTTGAACATACTTTTGCAATGAATATAAACAATGAAAATTTACATGTTGTAGCGATGGGTTCTGCTTCGCAAACATGCCAGGAACCATGAGTATTTTAGTGCGGAACTATAGATGGCTTGGGAACCGATTTACAGTTCATCAACTAAACTTGCTTTCCAAGGAATGGCACCCTCATTTAGTTTTCTTTATTGAGACTATTTGTGATGCTAATAAACTCAATAATATCATATGTTTACTTCGCTACTCTTGTTCTTTTTCTATGCCTATGGAAGATGGTTTTGTGGGTCTTGGGTTATTATGGAATGTTGCTTCAATGGTAAACATGCTTTCATACTCTTACTTCCACACTGATGTTAAACTTTCAATGCATGGAGTTGGGGTCTGGAGGTTCACAGGTTTCTATGGTAACCTATATAGAAGTAAGAGGGTTGGGTCCTGATATCTTTTTCATACTTTACATATTGCTCACTCTCTACCTTGGATTGTAGGAGGAGATTTCAATGAACTTTTGCTTGAAGGGGAAAACAAGGGGTAAGACAATCAAACTCAGATGAAGGCATTTCGAGAATCCTTACTGGACTATGATGTTTCAGACCTAGGGTATATGGAGAAAGATTTCCCATGGGAGCATCATTGAGGTAATATTAATTTCATTTAAGAAAGATTGGAAAATTTTGTAGGGAATTCTTCATGGCTAGATCATTTTTCATAGGCCACAGTAATGCACATTGAAGCCTCAGGTAATGATCAAATCCCTTTATTTTTATGTTGTCTTCCTCGTAGTTCTTTACCTCCTAGAAATTGTAAGAAGAAAAATTATGGCATTAAAAGAAGGGTTATTTTGAGGAGGTTAGAAGGGCTTGGAGTTGTACTATAGGTGAAAAATCTATTATAAATGGGCTGTGAGTATGTCTTGAGGATTTAGACAACTAGGTTCACACTCATTAACAAAAGCTAATGAATGACATTAGGTGCATGCGTAATGAAATTCAATAGCTAAAATAGTCCTGTAATTGTCAAATTAATGCTTCTAGAATTCACACTCTTCATCAACAAATTGATGTAAAGCTAGCTATTAACGAACTTACTAGAAAAACTGAGCTAAAGTCCATTGGTTATAGGAGGGAGACTAAAACAATCAATTTTTTCATCCATTAGCTTCTCATAGGGGGAAGTTTAATACTATTACAGGCCTCTATAATGATAATGGCAGCTGGGTATCCGATTTTGATAGACTAAGTCACTTAGTGGTTGATTATTTCTCACATATTATTCATCTCCTTCGCATAATATTGATGATATTATTTTTTCAACTTTGAGGAAATTTGTTTCGGTAGAACAAAATTCAATCTTGGTCAAACCATTCAATTCAGAGGTAATTCATGATGCTTTGCTCCAAATAGACCCTTTTAATGCTTCTGGTCTTGATGGTTTGAGTGGTGCTTTTTATGTTAATTTCTGGGAACGATTGGCGCGTTTATCACTCAAACGTGTCTTAATATTTTGAATGGAGAAGCTTTCCCTGATACATTCAACTACACTAACTTATTCCTTATTCCAAAGGTGAACAACACAGAGAGAATTACTTATTTTTGTCCAATTGGGCTATTCAATGGTATCTATAAGATGGTGGCCAAGGTAATTATGAATAACATTAAGCCCATTATTCCTTGTATGGTTTCAGAGGAGCAAAGTGCACTAGTGCTAGGGCATCTAATTATAGATAATTTAATTCTCAAAGTTGAAGCTATGCTTTCATTGAAAATTAGTTGGAGAGGCTATGGGGCATAATTGGAGTTAAATTAGATATGTTCAAAGCATAGATCACTTGGAATGGAACTTTATTGAGATGATGCTGCAGCTTTTGGATTTGCTAATTCATGGGTGTTCCTTAATATGCAATGTGTTCGAATGGTCTCGTACTCTCTTATTACAAATGGTAGATTGTGAACCCTTAATTTTACACTAGCTATCTCATGACTCTTAACCATACTTGATGTTCTAGGAACAAAATGAAGGACGAAAAATTAAGATTGCATAGTTTATGTGTAAAATTCTCCATGTTTAGATCATATTGTCAAGATAAATCCATTAATCCAGATGGATCCAGAAACTCATAAAAAAAACCCTCAATTTAGAACCATTAGGCCCATGGAATGAATATGACCCCATAGACTAAAATTGGGTCCAAATCAAACTAAAAATGGACCCAAAATAAGAAAAACACTGAAAATCAGATATGTTCTCAAGCTTCAACTGAAAATCAGATACTCAACATGCGCACGAGTAAGCAGGTTGAACTGAATCATACACCTTGCTCTTGAGCAGGAAGCTTTGTGCATCAGTAGAGCACTCTGTGCATGTGCAAGGGGCTTTAGGTATGCGCAAACCTTCTTACTCATACGCATAGGGCTCTGCTCATGAGCAAAGTCCTCTTCTCAAACGCCTAACCATCATCGGACATGTCTCATTTTACATGTATTCCAAAGTCAGTTTTTCCTTTAAATAGGCCCCACTAAGTACCTCTTAGGGAACTATTTTCCAAATTTTGAATAGCTGGTAATTTCTAGACACACTAAACATATACCAAATCGATTAAAATTAGTTTTCAACTTAATTCTCAAGCTTTCAAAACATACAAACCTATTTTCATTGTTTATCTTTTGTTTTTGTCATTATGAAGATACGATCAGGCCTTGTTAAGTCAGTAGTCCTTCTAGTTCCTCGTTGATTCGAAACAAATGTATAATTATGAACCTTTTCAATTTCAATTCTAGGTTTCATTTCCTAAAATTGACTCAAAAACACATACATCATTAAAATCAAATTTCCAAATTCAAACATGAATTTGACCAATAGCTTACTCGCTTAATCATTTTAATAATTAAAATGAATTAGCTTATAAACACCTAACCAACCCATTTTCAAAACAACCCCACTTTCGCAAGAAGGGAGAATGATATGAGGTTTGATTCTCATTCAAAGGGATATGACGTCACGCCTAGTCTCTAAAGGCTCCAACACCAAAAATCATTTTTTTCCCTTTTGTTAAATTTCATTTGTTTTATTATTTTTCATTCTTGGACTTTTCTTCATAAACTTATTGCTATTTCCATTTTTCATTACACTTTTGTTATTTTTTTGTTTAAGTATTATTATTATTATTATTATTATTATTATTATTTTAGTTTATTGTTTGATATTTGCCAAAAGGGGAATGTGTGTTAGTAGTGTATACCCTAGAGCTTACACTAAGTATGTGAATGTAAATGAAAATCTAACTGGTTTAGTATATATGTTCTTTAAATGGATACATCTTAGTATCAAACGTATATACGTCCCTTAAGTATTCTGAAGGGAATATATTCTCAAAGAGTTTGAGAATATGATTGACATATTGCCCTTTTAATAGAAACTTTAAAAGTTGTTCATGGTCATAGGATTATTGGTAGGGACGCCATTAATCCGAAAGACCATCACCTCTGTTGTCATCCATGATAAGTATGAGATACTTATTGGTATGGAGGTAGTGAGTCTCATGCTACATACATGTGATGTCATGACAACACATGAGCACACTCATGAGATGAGTAAGCTGAAAAGTGACTTTAGATGATGGATACATGGGTCGTTACTTGCTAGTCAATATCACATCATCTAGATCATGATTATGTATATAATCCTTAGACTTGAGGTGACATGTTATCTAACATATTAAAGGCTATGGTTTGTTACTACTTATATAGTGATGCTAATCATGTATTGGTATATGGCATGTGGTGGTCATAATCAATGATATGTTGGAATAAGTGTTTAACCAATAAAGGATTTATTAACTTGTGTAATCTATGAAGGAATCTTATGCCTTCTAGTTGTTCTTGATATGCAAATCTCTGGCCACGATGGATAAGATTCACTAGAAAGAGTTTCTAGTTAGAATCGATTTATTGAGAACTCACACTGGATATAAGTCATATGATCTAGCACATAGGGATTGACTTCTTCCATGACCCTAGCTTAGATCAGGAATCCATAATGAAGGGATTCGAGTGCATAGTAATTATGATCGAGAGCTCCATGTTTACGTTGAAGTTATGATCACCGACATTAATTTCTAATTAGGTAGTCCTAATATGTTATGTGAGACGTCACTTACGACTTAGGGG
>CAOJBK016202954.1:0-10432 GCA_948294925.1 Codiaeum variegatum | reverse complement strand
AGAAACCATAAGGATAACTATGCTTCGTATAACACTTATCGGTAATGTGATTATTGCCCCCACAGAAACTACAAATAGGTTTCTTATTCCTAAAACCAAATCTCCTATTGGTATTGCCATTAAAATTTTGTCTATTAAGATACACTGATGATTCAGAAGGAATAAAAGGAGTAAGAGGTTCTTCTAAAATAAAAGAAGAAGAAGAATGTAGTAATCTTTCATGTTGCAAGGCCATAAAAAAAACCTGATTTACATCAGGCAAAGGATTTATTAACATAATATGTGATCTAAGAGTAGCATAATTTTCATTTAATCCCCTCAGAAACTTAATGACCTGATCATTAGAATGATATTGCTTAATTGTGGCCAAGACTTCATATTTACACTTAGGATCACAAGTACAAACAGGTAAAGGCCTCAAACTTAGTAATTCATCCCATAAGGTTTTAAAATGAGTGTAATAGTCAGTAATTGAAAGATGAGTTTGATTAAAAGTTGCAATTTCTTACTTCAAATATGAAACTCTATAATGATCACCTTGTGCAAACTTGTCTCTAAGATCATTTCAGATTTTTGCTGCTGTATTTAGCCATGAAACACTCTTAGAGATTGAAGGAGACAATGCTCTCTGTAATCAATTTATCGCAATGGCATTGCATCACTCCCAAGCAGCATATAATATGTCAGATTTAATAGGAACAACAATTGATCCATTGACAAAACCCATCTTATTCTTGGATATTTACACCATTCTCATAGCACGACTCCAAGAATAGTAATTTAACTCATTAAGTACTTGAGAAACTAAAATAAATGAAGGATTTTCATTTGGGTGAAGATAATAAGTGCTATTAGGATTATCTTTCTTAGCTCTTGTTGTTGCCATTTTCAGAATAAGAAAGATGATTGATTTCTAGATTTATAAAGAAAATTTTAGAAATTTTCAGAAGAAGAAATAAGAATCAAGGAAAAGAAAACTAATTAGGAGAATTAAGAAACCGAATAAAATTAGAAACCAAGTAACAAGAACTATAGAGACTGAATTCGTGAAACAGAAAAAAGAAAGAGAAGAAATAGTGAAGAAGAAAAAAGCCTAAACTCTGATACCATGATGAGAAAAATGGTGGAAAATGAATTGATTTTCACTTCACCATTTCAACTAGTTTGTTACACTATTTATACACAAAGTTGCAACAACTTGCAACCAAATATGAAAAATAGATTTTGGTGCCAAAAGATGAAACTGAAAGACTAACTACCTAACAAAAAGAATTTCCTACAATATATACTATGCTAACTACTACGAGCTCATTCTAGTAGCTGCATCGAAGTCTAAGTTTAAGGCCATCTATGGATCCTCTTCTTCTATCGTCTCTATAGATTGGTGCTCTTTGTACTTGCATGTAGTGATGGTGATCGATCTAAGGGTTTTTTATGCATGGTTTTATTTTTGTCTAATGTCTAAAAGCCCTATTTTTGAAATTTTGTTGTTTAAGTGTTTGTTACGAATCGACCAATGGAAGATTCAAGTTGATGATGCTTCAATAGAGAAGAAGCACTAATGAAGGAAACTAATGGGGGTCTGAACTATTAGATTAGATGTTTCTTTTCCTTTTTTAGTCTATGTTTTCTTTTTCTTTCTTAGAAAAGGTTTATCTAGTTTTGAACAATGCTATTCTTGATGGTTTGCTTGATTGTTAAGCTCAATCTACAGGTGGAGCCTCTTACTCGGCAAGGTCATCGATGATGATGGAGGCGATGCTAGAAGCAATTGGAAGCTTTAGCAGACCTAGGGTAGATTACGATTATTCTTAAAAGTTTGCTCTCTTATTTGTCATGTGGCTTAGTTTACTACGCTTCATGCCTTTATTTCAAACTCAATGAAGAATTTGATTGTAATTCTAATATGAGTTGTTCTTAAATTGGTGTATTGTTCTAGGTTTAATGCTTGTTTAATGAACGAATTGGTGGATGTTGACATAGGAAAAAAAATTCACTTTTACAAAGATTTGTGTGCGAAACCTCAAAATGTGTTTCCAAGACCAATATAAAATCCTAAATCAAATATAGTATTTTAGTCAATTTTTTTTGAGTAATTTATTTACAAGTTCTAACTATTTTTATAGAATTAGTTTAATTTTGATTAATTTTATGAATTTATAAATTAAAATTTTATATAAATTTTCATTTGAATCGAATATATGAAAGATTTGTAAATGAATTCCATAATTTTCTATAATTCATTTATATCAAACATAGTGTAAGTGTTTTCAATGTTAAAATTTGAAATTCTTTTAAAAATAAATCACTAGACTTAGGGCAAGTCCAATAAGCTTTTAAATCTAACTCTTTCTTTTATTTTAGGGAGTGTAATTTAACTTTTTCATCTTCAACAATCTCTTAAAATTCACTCCTTACTTATAATTTTTTTTAAGAGTTACATTCTATCTCCTTGAATTTGATGACGGAGAAAATGACTCTTAAATATTTTTTTCTTTATTTTTTATATTTAAAGCTACAATTTCAATAAATAAAGAGTGAAATAGGGAGTGATTGGTAGACTGCTCACAAAATTTAAGATAAATTAAAATAAAGAATGAATTGTTTATACTAGAGAGTAAAATTTAAGAGGTTATTGGTCTTGCCCTTATCTCTTAAATTTTCCAAAATAGCGATGAAAGTTACTCAATATATAAGAGTAAATGTAAGGAATGATTAGAGGGTTTGTTTGTTTTATGTAAATTTGAATAAATTGTGATATAATACAATAATCCTAAGTATTCTATCTATTTTTTAATTTCATAACCAATCAATTTTATAATTAATAGAGAAATTCTTCAATTTTACATGTTTTGTCGTGAATGGATGTGGATAAGAGCACAATGGCCGGAAAAAACAGCTGCTCGTTGGAAGAGATAGATCAATTAGAGAAGAGAAATAAAAAAAGTAAAGAATGATGAAGTTGTTTCATTGGAAAATGAATATGTTGTGCCTGAAACGCCAATATAACCAAACCCACTTTTAAGGATAGTTTGGTAGGGAAGAAAACATGTGATTTTGAGGAAGAAGACATTGGCGACATCTCTGATGATGAGGAAGAGGAATCCAACGACAAATGTCATGTTGTATGTCTGTCTAGGAATGAAAAAATTTTTTTGCGTATACCTTGGATTCAAGTACCTTGATAAAAGGTTAAAAGAACTTTGGCAACATAAATCTCAAATGGAACTTGTTGCTTTAGATAATGACTACTACTTAGTCAAATTTACTTATGAAGATGATTATGAATTCACTTTCTTTGAGGGACCATGGATGATCTCAGACCACTATCTCACATGTGAATGGCACCAAACTTTGATCTAAAATAAGCCTTACCAAATCATATAATGGTTTGGGTTTGGATTCCTTATCTGTCTGTGGAATATTATGACGAATGCTTTCTAACAAAGCTAGGAAGATACTTAGGGAGGCCAATAAACATCAACCAGAGCATAAAAGATGTATCAAGGGGCAGATTTGCCAGGATATGCATTGAAGTCGACTTATGCAAAACCCTTTTATCAATGTTTAAACTTCATCGACGAGTCCGCAGAGTTCAGTATAAGGGGATTCACTTGGTGTGTTTTGAATGTGAGAAGTATGGGTATAAAAGAGAAGGTTGTCCTTCATTAAAGAAAGATGAGAATGATAAGAGTGGCATTGGTAAAGTCCAAGAGAATTTTGGTGAAGGGGATGAAGCTTCCGGTAACGGTAACAGAAAAACAACAACCAAAGTTGGTAACCTCGAGATTTACGAGTCGTTTGGTCCATAGATGTTGGCTCAACGTAGAACTCAAAAATTTCAGAACAAAGATGGTACAAGAGTTGATATCCTTAAATCTAAGGCTAATAATAAGGTGTTAACGGGTATTTTGAATAAGGGAAAAGGAGTAATGGTAGAGAATACTAAAGATTTGGGAACTAGGTATTCTCGGTTCAATATTTTGGGAATAGAAGGTGAAAATGATCCAGCTCCTGATTTTGGTCAAGAGAGACTAGGTGATGTTTTAGTAGCCCAAGATACCATGCCTGTTTATACTAAATCTCTTATCTTAGACAAGCCAAGAGGGACGGGTAGAAGGCCCAATGTCCAAACTTCTATTAACTTGGACCAAGAGCCTAACCTAGTTCTAGCTAGGTCGAGTGAACCAGAACAAAAATAGGGGAAAATGTTAAGCAACAAGGGGTCTAGTACTCATAACCAAGCAATGATAAAGGTCAGTCATATGGTGGTTATTGGGCAAGTTGGAGGCAAATAGATTATGTTGCGAATCATTACTAATGGAGCTGAGACATCGGCAACTGCTGTATTAAGAAGCAAAGAGATGATGAAGGCTGATATGAATCAAAACCATTTACCAGACTTCAATAATTCCCCTTAAAGAATAAGGAGATGGAAGACTTAGATCCCCTTGGTCAAAGTGAAGTTGACCCTGTGGAAGAAGTTGACGATATCCCAATTGGAGAGGGTGATCCTTGGATGAGGAGGGAAAACGTGAATTGAGTGCAGTGCAACTCTTGTGTCTAGTGAGCTCTTTTATTATTTTTTCATCTAATTATTTCTAATTTATCTCTTTTTATGATGGTTATCATATGGAATTGTCAAGGTGCAACATCGTGTTCATTCCTTCGCTCCTTAAAATCTTTAATTGAAATACATAATCCAAATGCTATTTGTCTTATTAAAATGTCTTAGTGGAGTTGTTGTTGATGGAATCTGTCACTGAATTGGATTTGATAATTGGCTGCGGATTAAAGCTCTTGGGTTTACCAGTGGTATCTGGATGTTTTGAAAGGGAGATACCTAGTTTGATGTTCTCCTTACTAATCCTCAGTTCCTTCTGGGTCTGTTCCTTTTTCCTGTTTCTAGACCTTGGTCTTTTGCTTTGGTTTATGCCTCCCATGATGTTTCTCTTAGGAAAAAGCTTTGAAAATTTTTGTCAATGAAGAACCTTGGCAAGAGCTCTTCTTTACTTATACTGGTGACTTCAATTTTGTAGTTTCTAGTGTTGAGGTTAGTGATTCTATGACTTTCTCTTCCACTCAAAATGCTCTTTTTATGTCATGGTGTGTTGATGAAGCTCTTATTGATCTGGGGTTTTCTGGTTCACAATACACTTGGTATCGTAAATATGGAGACTCCTTTTGTGCAAATAGGCTTGATAGAGCACTCTGTATAATAGATTGGAAAGACCTATATCCTAATGCTTATGTTCAGCATCTTCCCCGTATTGATTCGGATCATTGCCCCATCCAAATTTGCCCCAATAATAACTTTTCTTCCCCTATCATCAGGCCATTCCACATATTGTCCGCGTTGTTTACAACCCCAGATTTTCTTTCACAAGTTGCTAAAGGCTGAAATTCTGCTAATTCTATTTTGACAAACACTACTATTGTTGCCAAGAACTTAAAGAATTGGAATCGCTGTGTTTTTGGTAATATTTTCAAGCAAAATAATAGGATTGCTAGTATTCAGAGAGCTCTCTTAGAGAATTTCAATTATAGTTTAATTAAATTGGAAGAGAAATTAAAAAGGGAGATGGAGACCACCCTACAACAAGAAGAATTGTTTTGGTTTGACAAATCAAGAAAAGAGTGGATAATTTCGGGTGATTGTAACACTATGTACTTTCACCTATCTACTAATATTCATAGATAAAAAATTTTATTTATGGTTTAGTGGATGAGAATGATGTTTGGGTAAGTGATCCTCCTTTTTTGAAGGGTATGGTCAGGAGGTTTTATGTTAATCTTTATTCTTTTGATCTTGCTCGACCTACTACTGACCCATTGCTTTGTTTGGTGAGGTTCCCTGTAATTAGTGAAGCCATTTTAGATCTTTTATCGTTGCCTTTTGGGGTTGATGACGTTCATAAAGCTTTTTGTGATATAGGTCCTAATAAGGCTGTAGGAGCGGACGGTTTAATAGTGGGTTTCGATCAGAATTCCTAACAGATTGTGGGAGGTTCAACATGTGATTTTGCGTCGAATTTCTTGAATGAAGGAACTGCTTTTCCTCCAAAACCCAATTCTGCTATGATTTGTTTGGTTTCCAAGATCAGAAATCCTGAATCTCTGAAGCATATGAGGCTTATCAGTCTTTGTAATGTCTTATACAAAATCATTACAAAGACAATAATGAATCGGTTGAAAAAGGCTCTTTGTGAAATTATTTCCCTAACTCAAGCAAACTTTGTTCCTAGGGCATCAAATCACAGACAATGTTGTGGTTTATCAAGAAGTGCTTCATTCATTCAAGAATAAGAAACATATACTGGTTTGATGCTTATTAAACTAAATTTAGAGAAAGCATATGATCATCTTTCATGGTCATTCATAAGGAAAACTCTAGACCTTATTGGGCTGCCTTCTTCTTGGGTAACGAGTATTATGGATTGTGTTAGCTCATGTTCCATGAATATTCTTTGGAATAGTGAACAATTAGAAAAAATTATGGCCTTGGAGGGGAGTGTGCCAAGGCGACCCACTCTCTCCATACATATTTGTTTTGTGCATCGAGAGACTTGCTCATCTCATTGAGGAATCAGTTTGTCCTAATCATTGGAAGCCAATTTCTCTTTTACGTAAAGGTCATAATTTATCTCACTTGTTCTTTGACGATGCCTTAATATTGTTTGTCGAAGATTCTCTTGAGAAAATGTTGATTTTCATGAAGATTATAAATGTTTTTTAACAGCAGTCAGGCCAAAAAGTTAAATTTTCAAAATCTGGAATTTTTTCAGTAATATTGTGTCCAATGATGAAGCTACTATCATTTGTAATTTGTCTTCTATTCCCTTCACTAAGGACCTTAGTTTATATCTTGGGAAGCCTTCTTTACAAGGGAGAGTTACTCATAACAGCTTCAATCATATTCTTGAGAAGTGAAAGCTAAGCTTACTGGGTGGAAGGTTCATATGCTTTCTTTTGCATGGCGAGAAACTCTGATTTAATCCATTTTATCTACTATCCCATTCTACACAATGCAAGTGATTTCTCTTCCTAAGTCTTTAATTGATGAGATTGACCATTTATGTAAAAGATTTTTATGGGGTGGTAGTGATGAACAAAGGAAAGTCAGCCTTGTCAACTGGGAGAGAGCTACAAGACCGAAGAATTTAGGAGGTTTGTAAATTCTTAATCTTCTCCTTATGAACAAGGCATTCTTAGCCAAGCTTGGATGGAGATTAATGATGGATAAGGATAACATTTGGGCTAGAGTCTTAAGTAGCAAATCTATGCAATCCATTATATCTATTGATGGATTAAGTCCTAAACATAATGAGTCTATTGTGTGGAGAAGCATTTCCCAAGCTAAGCATGTTCTTGAATATGGTGTTCGTATTAAAATAATTAATGGTGATCAACTTGATTCTAGATTGATCCTTGGATTATGGCTACCCCATTATTATCTAAGCTGGTTAAGGAAATCCCTATCACTGATTTGTAAAGGATGGTTGCCTCTTATTGGAGTTGGGTATTGGTTGGGATTTGGAAAGCCTCACTACATACCTTCCCATTGAGATGTTGGAGACTTTAAGGACTATGATTCTTGTCAAAGACTTGAGATATCATGATAAAATGTGCTGGGGCTTGTCTCAAAGTGGTAAATTCATTTTCAGTTCTGCGTATTTGAATCAACCTCAGCGGACTCAAGATTAGAACAAAGCTTTCTGGAAAACTATTTGGAAGAAAGACCTCCCTCAATGGATTAGATGTTTTTTATGGCTTGTATTCCAAGGGATGATAATGTTTAATTTACAAAGGTTTAAAAGGGGCTTCACCAGTTCTTCTCTTTGCCTAACAAGCTGTTTTGAAGTCGAAAATCTAGCTCACATCTTTCGCGATTATAGTAAGGCTTTTTGGGTTTGGTCTTCTTTCACCCCTTCTCACAACATTATTCATTTCTCTTCTTCCCCTTTTGATGTTTAGTTTCTAGAGAATTTGAAAAAGAGAAGAGATGAGTGATATCAAGGAAAATTGGGGTAATTTCTTTATTGTTGTACTGTGGTGGTTATGAAATGGAGGTGTAGGGCTTTGTTTGATAATGATGAACCCCCTACTACTTGCATAGTGGGTTGGGTTAAGAGTCAATTTCAATTGGTTTCTGAAGCATTTGATAGCAATATATCTTGCCCGGTTGTTCAAGACATTTTTTTTATTGTTGATGTTACCTGGAGTTGTCTTATGGCAGGTACTTCAACCTCAATTCTGATGGTTGCAACAAAGATAAACAGGGAAGAGTAAGAGGAGGTGGAGTTATCCAAAATGAACATGTTAATTAGGTACTTGGCTTTACTGTGAACATTGGGATTTGTGATGCCGTTTGCTGCAGAAGTTTGGGCTGTTAAGGAGGGTCTTAAATTGGCCTTCGAGCAGGGTATTTCCAATTTATTGGTGGAGGTTGGCCCATTTTAGTTAAAATTGGATGTCTAAGGAAGCTTCATATGATGCTATTCATGCCAACTTGGTTTTGGAGTGTGTTACTTTAATGAAGAGGCCTTGGTCGGTGCAAGTGGTTCCTATATATCGGGAAGCCAACTGCTTAGCTGATGCTCTCTCCAATTTTGCTATTCACTGTGAGCTTAGCACCCATGTCTTGCCCTTGTGCCCTTCTTCGTTCATTAGCCTGCTGCAAAAGGACCGATTGGGCATTGGTAGTAAAAGAAGAATGTTAAGAAGTTCAACTAGTTATTAGTTTTTGATATTGTTGTGGTTTTTTGCCCTACTCATGAAAGAAACATAAAACATATCAAATAAAAAAATTAAATTATTAGCTTAATTTTAGTTTTAGTGTAAAGTTAATTATAATTTCTATTATTATTATTATTGAAACCATCATTATTATTAGAATAAATTACTGCTTTATCCTTAGTTTTTGATCAAATTAATCTTTAATCCATGTATTTGACAAAACTAATAGTTTAATCTCTCTATTTTGATTTTTCTTATGATTTAATCCTCTGTCCTTTTATTTTGTGTATTCTCATTAGTTTTTTTTTTCGAAATGGCTAAAGGAAAATAAATATAGTCAAAATACAACTGAATGAATGTATAAACTTTTAAAAATCATGCATTCAGTAAATTATTTTGCAAAAATAAATTGAAAAATTTTATATCCTAAGAAATTGATTGAATAAGCATAATTTAAGTTTATGACTTTAATCAGTCATATTGTGACTATATATAGTGTCCATTTGGTCATTTCGCAAAAAAACAATGAGAAGACACAAAAAAAAAGGAACAGAGTGACTAGAGTATTAATCAAATCAAAATAAAGAGACTAAATAGTAAAGGAAGTAAAATGTTAATTTGGTAAAAAACTAGGGATTAAATAGTAATTTACCTTTATCATTATTATGGATAAATTATTATTTAGTTACTAAGGTTTGATCAAATTAAGTAATCCGTCCTCGTATTTTGAAAAACGATATGAGAGGTTCTTAAAATTTGGTCAAATTAACTATTTAGTCTTTATATTTCTTATTTTTAAAGTTTTTTTTTGTAAGTTTGACACTTTTAAAATAACGTACAGGAAAAAATGAGTTTAATCGTATAATAATCCTAGAAAACGAAAGTCAGTAAGATGTCAAATAAATATCAAATAAATTTTTTTAGAAAAATTTGTCGGCCTGAATTCGACGTCTTAACAACCTCTATTTTCAATAATTATTATACGATTAAACTTTTTTCTTCTTGTACGTTATTCTAAAAGTAGCAAACTTACGAAAAATCTTAAAATAAGAAATACAAAGACTAAATAATTAATTTATCAAATATTAAAAATTTTCTATATCATTTTTCAAAATATAATAATAAAATAATTAATTTTATCAAATATTAAGAATTAAATATTAATTTATCCTATTATTATTACGGTGTTTTAAAAATAAAATGTAGAATCAGGCGATAAGTTTACGTGTGGCTACTGAAAGAGTTTCAGTTTTTTCACTCCATTTCTCGTTAGAGAAGGAAGCCATGGCTACAAGCTTGTTATTTTCGTTCGATTCAAACCTAATCCACACTACCTATTCTACGTTATTTCAAGGTGTTCGACGGAGGATTCTGAATCAACCCACCGGAACAATTTCTCCAATCCGGAAATTCCCTCACCGGTCTCTTCTAGTGGTTGCCGCAACTGAAGGTTCTGCAAACTCTAGCAAATCCGACGAAAACATTCCGTCTTGGGCTAAACCAGATTCCGATGAACCTCCTCCGTGGGCTCGAGATGACAGCAATGGAAATGGCAGTAGCTTAAAGCAGAGTTTTGAATTTCCCTTTTATGTTTATTTACTTGCCTCTGCAATTACTGCAATTGCTGCTGTAAGCTTGTTTTTCTTCTTCTTTTTCTTATTGAAAGGTGAAAATTTAGGTTTAATTGATTTGAATT
>CAOJBK016202514.1:0-13046 GCA_948294925.1 Codiaeum variegatum | reverse complement strand
TACAGTTGATAAACATACCAAAATAATGTCAATCCATTGCTTGGAGAATCCCATTTTAGCCATAATTACTTCAATAAAAACCCACTCCATTTGATCGTAGGCCTTACTCATGTCGAGCTTAAGATATATAAACCCTTCTTTCCCTTGCCTTTTCCTTTTCAAATAATGCATAACCTTAAAAGAGACCATGAAATTGTCTCAGATTAGCCTTCCCAGGATAAAAGCACTCTGTGAAAGGGAAACAACCTGAGCCAGGAGAGGTTTAAGTCTATATTCCATGACTTTGGTGAGTGTTTTATATAAGACATTGTAGAGAGCAATAGGTCTTAGGTCTCCTACTATTTCAGGAACCTTCTTTTTAGGGATAAGTAACATTTGATGATCAACACAACTTCTAATAGCAGCAATAACATCATTACCTACAATTGGCCAAAAATATTGAAAGAACGTTGCATTGAGTCCATTTGGGCCAGAGGACTTCTCTTTCCCATTTGAAACACTGCATTTTTTACTTCCTGATAGGAAATTTTTTGGAGAAGAGCACTGCTTTGTTTTGCAGAAATAGTAGAAGGGATACAGTCTAAAATATCTGAATAGGCATAACAACAAGTCTGGAAAATAGTTTGGAAATAACTCAAAATATGATCATGCAAGCCCGTGTCCCACTCAAGCCATTCCCCGTTATCCCTTTTCAGACGAGATATAGAATTGGCCTTTTTTTTTACATAAGCATAGGCATGAAAAATCTTACTGTTCGAATCACCTTCTTTAAGCCACATTTGCTTAGACAGTTGTCTCCAAAAGGTTTCTTGCTGATTCAGAATCTCCATCAACTCAGCATGCTTTGAATTGTATGAAGTTTTTAAGCCAACTTCCCTTTTATCCTTCAAACCCTTCAATTTATCTCTACTTCTTGTAATTCTATGTTTGAAATTATCAGTGATAGTTCTGGCTCAGTTCTCTAGTTCCTTAAAGCATATAGCCAATTTAACTTGAATACTATATGTATCACTGCTATTCAAGGCCTTCTCAACCATAAGCTTTCATTCTTCTTTTCTAAGACAAGCATTTTTGAATCTAAATTGATTCCTATTAGGACGAGGCTTGAGTGATTTAGGATTCAAAAAATAAGAGTATGATCTGATGAGGTGGACTCTAAATTCCATAAAATAACTTAGGGAAAATTAATCATCCAGGAAGTAGTCACAAATGCCCTATCTAATCTTTCTTCAACCTAGTGCTCTCCTTCTCTCCAATTATCCCATGTACACGGATAACCCTCTAGAGGAAATTCTAACAAATTACAATCCCTAACAGCATTCAAGAACCCCTGAATGAGACTATTAGAATACAAGTTACCTCCCTTTTTGTCATTTTGACCTAAGATGTTATTGAAATCCCCAGCAATGCACCACGAGAAAGAGGATTGGCATTCTAGTGTGCGTATCAAATCCCAGGTTAAATCCCTATTTACTCTATTAGTTACCCCATAGAACTCAGTAAGTTGATATTCAACCCAGCCTTACACCGAGACTCGAACATCAATATGGTGAGCTAATTAGCTGATCAAGGATGGGGAATCTTTCTCCTTCCACAACAATTCCAAACCCCCGCTGTGACCAGTTGCCTCAACTATAAACATCCCTTGATAACCCAAATCTCTTTTCAGTTTCATAAGTCTTTCTTTGCTAGCCAAAGTTTCAATGAGAAAGACAAACATGAGCCTCTTTTTATAAACCAGATCCCTTAGGACCTAGACTGCTCGTGGGTTCCTAAGCCCACGACAATTCCAACTTAATAGACTCATAATGCTTGGTGGCCCTGTTGAATAGGACCCACCAAATTTTCATTTTTTGGACTGCAATCCTCTCTTGGGCTTGCATTAGGTAATATTTCATCCATAATTTCCTCATCTTCAGTACGACGGCGTTTAACCTCTAGAATTATTAAACTCATTTTCTCATTTGAATTCCTGCTCAAAACCAAATTACCTTTATTTGTTCCACCAACATCTCCAGTGATTACGCCATATGATCCTCCATTTTCCTGATTTCCCAACTGATTTCTTTCCATGTTTGTCATGACCGCCTGATTTTTCGGCCCCAAAATTAGACTTTTCTTCTATGGAGCCTCTCTACTGCCATCACCGGAACCTGCAACTGCTACTTTTTCGGTGATCCAAATCTCAACCATTTGTTGTTAGTAAGAGCCAATTGTCTCCTACTTACTGCTCGTAACCACGCATTATAAGGACGATCTATAATTTTTTCATCACTTTGGATATGCCTTTCACAAAATCGATTTGAATGTCCCAGAAGTCCACAAATGAAGCAAAAGGTTGGGAGATTTTCATATATGAAGGATACCCAAAACCACTCCCCTCCCATTTTCCTTATCTTCATCTTCCTCTTTATTGGAACATTGACATCCAAAGAGACTCATATTTTTAAATAGCTTCCCCATCCGGAAGTAAAGTTATTTGGATCAGAGGATACAAACTGCCCAATCTCATTGCCTATGTCTCTAAGTACTCATTCAGATCTGAAACCTGCCTGTAAGTCATGCACCTGAACCCAAATTTCACTATAGGTAACCATTACATTCCTAGGATCCTCTTTAACAATAGCAAACTCTAGCTAAAAGTCTATGATGAACCTTCCAATACCCTACTGATATCAAACTCATGGTAGAATTGAAAAATAAACTGGTTGGGACCCAATTCAATTATCCACACTTATTTCCCTAATCTCTATAGGGATGATAAAGTGGCTTGCATTGCAGGGACATTAATTTCTTTGTTTGTCAGCAGTTTCCCCACTAAACACCATCGTAAATCAAGATCTGATAAATCAACTTATTCCTTTTCATATGAGATTCCACCATTTTCTCCCTTCTCCAGACTAATATCAGCATATCTAGTGGATAAATCTTCCATAGACGTATTTCTAGAGGCCATTATAGCAAGAAATGTATTAGAATATTATAGATAGACAAAAATAACTTTTGTGACTTCACCTTGCTAAGTAAGACCTTACACCTTGTGAGAGAGACAAGACATACCACTTTGTAAAAATTGTTAAAATTACAATTATTGCTACACTATACCTTGCATATTAATATTTTTTTTATAGCCTAGAAATGGTAATATTAATTCTAAGGAAAATTTTCTTTTTCTGATGAGAATGAAAATCTTTTGGGATTTAACAATCAAAGGTAAACTCTAATAAATTCTTAAATTAGATTATTTCTTTATTTAAGGAAGTATATTTTAAGAGTTGCATCTCCGACAATCTCTTAAATTTTGTTCATTATTTAAATTTTTTTAAGAGTCACTTTCTTTTTCCTTATATTTGACGAGTGAAAAAATAACTCTTAAAGTAAGTTCAACAATACTCCTTATCTCACTTCCTATTATATAATAAAAAAATTCACTTTTAAATTTTAATTTATCATTAAATATCTGTATCTTTCAGCAATACTTCTTATCTCACTTTCTATTTCAATTTTTTTTTAATGGAAACATAACAAAAAATTACTTAAGAGTCAATTTCTTAGGCCAAGTTCAACAGCCTCCTAAGTATGATTCTTTCTTTATTTTAGGGAATGAATTTTAATTTTAGCGTTTCTAACAAACTCTTAAATCTATCACCTTACTTAAAACATTTTGAGTCATACTATCTCTTCTTATATTTAGGGAGTGAGAAATTAGCTCTTAACTAATTTAATTTAGTATTTGTTTTATTTTTTTAAATAGGGAGATATTGTTGGAATATATGAATATTTCACTCCTCATTTAAACTAAAGAGTAAAATTTTAATTATATTATAGAGAGTCAAATTAAGAGCTTGTTGGACTTGCTCTTACTCCTCAAATTTAAGGAGAGTGAGTGTGACTCACTAAAAAATTTTAAGGGGTGAGATTTAAGAGACATTGGAGTCGATCAAATTAAAATAAACTCTCTATAAATAAAGAATGAGTCTCATTTAAAAGGCGGTTGGACTTACACTTAAATCATTTATCTCCCATTATGAAATTAATAAAGAAAGAAATAGAGAGTTGTTATTGAAACAAATATTAATTTTAAAATAAATTAAAAATTACTTATTTATGATATAATACGAACTAAAATTTAAGAGGTTGTTGGACGTAATCCATTTATACCAAATGCGTGCTGCAGTTGTGCAGTAACTATAAAAGTTAATCCACTAATTTCAGCAAATAATTGAAAAGTGTAATCATATTTCTTCCTAATGTTGGACTCAATATTCACTTTCAAATTCTTATCAACCATGTTTAAAAATTATATTACTAAAAAAAAAGTTTTAAAATATTGAATTTAACTAAAAATAAAATTTTAACATTTAATTTTAATTAATTAAATAATAATAAATTTAAAATAAATAATTAAATTTTAAAATATTTTAATATTTTAAAATTTTTATTACATACTTTATTCAATACTTATAATTCTACCGTTAATTTTTAATGTCTACATCATCTTACTAATATGATAGTAGACTCTTTTTTTTTTGCCAAAGGATAGTAGACTTATTCATTTGTTCTATAATGAAATATTATATTCATTAAAATTTGCAAAATATTCACATTATCATTAGACATAAATCCTTAATGGCATACTAACCATAATTTTTTTTAAAAAAAGTTCTCTCTAAATTTTAGATTCTAATTTCTAGTAAGAGTTGATAAGCAATCAACATATGCATTTAGTCACAACTAGACGTTGCATCTACCAAACTCCCATAGTTTGTTGATTTGGAGACCTCTCAATTAATTTCATAAGAATTAGCTCAACATAAATTGAAAATAAAAATTAAAAAATCTAAAAAACTCAAACTTGTAAGTTAATATTTTTCACTTTTTTTAAGCAAATAAAACGACATGTCATTGAGTTATTCGATTTCAAAGGCCTAGTAAGTCACTGTTACAAGTAAAAGTCAAAGTAAGCCCAAACTAAATAAGGCCCATTGGTTGTATCCATTTTAGCAGCAATTTGTATCATTCCAGTAATTGTTCGGGAAATTATTTTTTTTTTTTTTTTTTTTTTTTGCGTAGAATGATGAATTTAGTACTTAAATTTGACACGATTATTTAATTGTGTGTTTGAACTTAATAAAATAGATCATTTTAGTACTAATTGATGGTTTGACATGTTCTTATTATCTATAAAAAATTCAAAATAATGATATTATAATCAATAAAAACATGTCACGTAATCGATTAGTACTAAAATGATTAGTAAGAATTTGAAAATTTAGACATTTAATTGAATAATCATGCCAAGTTTACTTTTTTTTAAAAACAAAGCCCAAATTGTACTTTTCAATTGTCAACACGACTGTTGTTTTAGGTAAAACGAGTTGTTATGCTTGAACTTCGTTGTAGAGATAGAATTAAAACAAATAACTTTTTTTTTCTTTATAAAAAATAAATAACTTGTGTTTAGTAACAAATGATTGAAATTAAAAGTTCAATTATGTTATGGTAAAAATATAATTGAACTTTGAAGCAAAACATCCTGTTATGGAAATTGAGTCTGAAAGCGCTCATGGCAAAAGATCTTCCTTTGCCCCCTGCGGTGGATGATAGATCAATGAAACGATCTCAGATTGTTGATGGTGAGGGTTTACCTCCTGAAAAGTTTTCTTTCAGATATAAATTTGTGAAGAACATAGTTAATCTAGAAGCGAATTTATCGGTAGACAAGGCACGATTGCAAGAGGTAATAGTGGATGTTGATGATACTGAAATTCTAGTAGGGGAGGATAAAGGTTACTGTCTATTCATATATCCCCATCAATTGTTTCTAAATTAGAAAAGTTGTGGCAGAACACTATTGTTGCTCGCTTATTGGTTATAAAAGTTTATGGAATAGGTTGAATAATATGTGGAGATTTTAAAGTGATTGATATGGATAATGGCTATTTTCTCATCAAATTTGCTAATTATGATGATGTTTCTTATGTTCTTACTTCTGGGCACTGGACTATTCTAAGCCATTATTTCACTATTCAAACATGGTCATCAAGTTTTGATGTTCATTCCACATATTTTCAGTCTATTGTAGCATGGGTGCCTTCGTATTTGTATCATAAGAAAGTTATTGAAACCATTGGGAGGTTGATAGGGAGAGTTGTTCACATTGATTATCATATTGAGTCTACTATTCATGGAAAATTTGCAAGAATAGCAATTCAATTAAATCTTAAAAATAGCAATTCAATTCAATTAAGTCTGTCTTAATTTTTTTTATTGAAGGTAAGTTACAAAAGATTGAATACGAAGGATTTCCTCGTATTTGTTTCACTTGTGGGAAATTTGGTCATGTCTCTAATAACTGCAAGAAAGACCAGTCGGAGGATGTTGCAACTCCCATTACGACAGTTATGGCAGTAAATGAAGGAGGTGAGAAAGAAAAGGAAATTCCCGCTTTTGGCCCTTGGATGCTTGTTTCCAATAAGAAGCGTCCTGCTAAATTAGCCCCAAAAATCATGGAGGAATCTCATAATAAAAAGCAGGATCAGCCAAATCATAAATCTAGTTTTAACGTGGTGATGTCAAAAGAGCCCAATGAGTTTGGAGATGAAAATGCTAGCCCTAATGTTCTTAATAATAACCTTTCCCTTGTTGTTAACAATTCAAGCCGCCTAAAGCAAAATATTGGGCCTGCTAGAGCTCCTCAAAGCCCAAAGTTATTTCCAATCTTAATCCCTTAGTCCAAAATAGAGATAAAAATAGGCCATCTAAGTATGTTGTTAGGTCTAATCCTATGATTAGGGAATGTGCTTTTGTCCCTGTTCGTACCAGTATTGACCCCCTTTATCACATCGCCTTTATTGCTCCTAAGGTATCAAACAATATTCGATGTTTAGTTGTGGGAAGATGAGAGGAGATTAGTAATATTAAGTTGCCAGATAATGATTCTAATGTTCAGGAAGAAGATCCAGGGGATATTGATATGCAGAGGATGGAGAGCGTTCCTTCTAGTGGAGAAGGTTGTGAAGTTATCAGTTCTGATGATGATGTTGTGGCTTCTGATGAAAATGATGATGGTCTTTTGGACGCTTATATGCTTTCGTAGGGTTTCCTCCCTGTTACTTTTGAGTTTGATTTTTTATTTATCTTTTTAATGATTGATCAAATTCTTTGTTGGAATTTCCAAGGGCGGAGAAAAATGGTTTTCTCCATTACTTTTGAACTATTGTTCAGTCTTGTAATGTTGTCATTGCTATTCTTTTGGAACCCAAAATTAGTGGGTTTAAAGCTGATGGATTCATTAAGAAAAGTGGGTTTCAACGCTCTCATTGTATTGAAGCTATTGCATTTGTTGGAGGCTTGTGGATTCCTTGGAAATCTCATGTTCATGTTCAGGTGTTAGAGAGCAATTGGCAATTTGTGCATGTTCATGTGATTTTGACAATAGCCTTTCTTTTACTTTATTATTGTGTATGGAAACCCTGTATATGGTGCTAGGAGGTACCTTTAGCATCACTTGACATGTATTTCTCATTCTGTGGATGGACCTTGGCTGAGTTGTGGGGATTTAATGCTTTTTTACGTGCTGAAGATAAGCAAGGGGGCTCCCCTAACCATTTTGGTGTTTTTTCTCTTTTCAATAATTGGATGAGTTCTTACTGCTTGAGGGATATGGGGTTTGAAGGCCCTAAGTATACATGGATCATGGGACAAATTAAATAAAAACTTAATCGTGCTATTATTAACAAAAATTGACTAGATGTGTTTTAGAATTCTAATGTTTCCCATCTCCCTTTGTTATACTCATATCATAGACCTTGACTTCTTAGAGTTCTAGGAAGTGATTCTATGATTACTTCCAAGCCTTTTCGGTTTTAAGTAGCTTAGGCATTACATGAGGAGTTTCAAAGTTTTGTTAAAGTTATGTGGCAGTAAGGGTGGGACTTAATTAACTCTTCCTCCATTTTTATTTAGGAAGTTTAGGAGTGGAATGTCTAAGTCTTTGGTAATATTTTTTTTGTAACAAGAGACAGCTCTTAGCTCGGATTAAAGGCACTCGAAAAGCTTTGGAAGCTAAATATTATGATTTTCTTCATGACTTGGAATTGAATTTAAAATGTAGAGGATGTCCTTAAACAAAAGGAGCTCTTCTGGTTTCAAAAGTCCAAAATTGATTGGGTGAGGTGGGGTGATCGCAATACTACCTATTTCCACCACAAGACTATTCAACACCATAATAAAAATTGGATTTCTTCTTTGAAGCTAGGTAATGGTGAATGGAGTAGTGATGAGGTGACTCTTCGTCGACTTTGTTTTAATCATTTTAAAGATGTTTATTCTAATGACTGTGTACAGTTGATGAGCTATCCCATTAGTGGCAACTTTCCTTCTCTTGACCCAATCATATTTAGCAGTTTACTCCTCCCATCAACTGTGAAGATGTTAAAGAGGCACTCTATTCAATGAAGGGATTTAAAGCTCCAGGTAAAGATGGTCTTCATGCCATATTTTATCAAAGCCAATGGGACACTATCAAAGACAAGCTATTCATGTTTGTTAAATCAATATTTTCTAATTGGTGTTTCTCTTCTCATTTGAATAACACTCTGATCTCCTTTGTGCCTAAAGTTTCTCACCCTGAGACCATTAATCAATTCAGGCCTATCAAACTTTATTTATTTGTGTACAAGATTGTTACGAAGATTACCATGTTTCGCCTGAAAGTCTTTAGGTTATATATTATTGGTCCCTTGCTTATGAGTTTTGTTCCTGGCTGGTACATCTCTGAGAACATTATTTTAGCCTAGGAGATTATTCATTCTATGCATCATAAGCAGGGGGAAAAAGGCTTTTTTGCTCTCAAAGTTGATTTAGAAAATGCGTATGACAAGCTTCATTGAGATTTGTGTGGGATATGTTAACTGACATTGTCATCCCTTCTGAACTTTCTAAGCTGATCATATCTTGCATTGTTGGTTTTTCTATGAATGTTCTTTGGAATGGAGTTGTTCTTGGCGAATAGAAAGCCTCAAAAAGGGGTTCGTCAAGGGGATTCTCTTTCCTCATACCTTTTTGTCTATTGTATGGAGAGGCTTGCTCAGGGTATTGCTGTTGCCATCAATAATGAGGTTTGGAAGCCAATTACTCTCACTCAAAATGAGCCAAGTAACTCTGATTTATTCTTTGTTGATGACCTATTTATTTTTGGAGAGGTGACTAGCACTCAAATTGATGTTGTAAAGCATGTTCTGGATTATTTTTGTCATAGTTCTGGTCAACAGCTGATCTTTCCCAGATCAAAGGTTTTTTTCTCTAAAAATGTGAGTAGTTCTTTGGGAAAGGACTTGGCTTTTAGACTAGGAGTTAATGTTGCAGATGATCTTGATAAATATCTTAGTATGCCTTTACTTCATTCTATTATGCCAAGAGAACATATTAGCCTATTGTGAGGCCCTTACCTCTAGGAGCGCCTCGGGCATTTTGCCTGAGGAAACCAACCGTAGGAGGTTAGATTGCACATGGCGTTAGCGGTCAGGTCTCATGTTAGGAAAACCCCTTATGGGCCCCGTTTCGGTGAAGTGTGTATGTGTGTTTGAGTCACCACTTAATACTTTAGAAAATCATTTTATTTCAATGTGATTAAAAAATCATTTTTAGTTTAAGTCCATAAAAATGATATTTTTCTCATTTAGAAAAGATAAGCCTCGAATCGAATGATGAATTTGGGGACTCGTGATTGATACAAAATTATTTTTTAGAAAAAATATTTTGTGTCTAATAAATTTGGCTTAAAATCATATGAATTTGGTAAAAAATAGATGTCATGTATGCATGACAGTTATATCATGATGAATGCACAATTATAACATTTATAATGATGCATAGACATACTATAACGTGAATGAAAGAAATATGAATGGTAAGAAATAAAGAAAGTAATAAATTAAAGTAATAAAATAAACAAAAATCCCTTTTTAAGCTAGAATGATACTAGGGATGGCACACATCCCCAATAACAGATGAATGGAAAATAAATTAAAATAAAGCGAAATTAAAATACACATAAAAAGATAAAAATATAAGGGATCCCTCCTCTAGCTATAAGGGATATGAAGGACACACATTCCCCATTTTAATGAATATGCATATAAAAGAAATGTTAATAATAATAAAAATAAAAATAACAAAAAATAAAAATAAAAATACTAATAAAAGGTAGATTCGCTCCACTAACAAAAGATATGTTAGAAAACGAATTGAGAATGACACTCCATTGGCAAACATATGCCAATAAGGAATCACCTCAATAGATGACAAAAATAAAATAAAAATAACAAACAGAAGCAGATAAAATGAAGTAAATAAAAAAAGATTAAAAGAATAAATAGAAATAGTAAAATAAATAATAAAAAGAAAAATAATAAAAAATAATTTTGGAGTTACAACCCAAATGGGTTTGCCAGCGTATCACGTTAAATGGGGATCAAATCTCATGACATTCTCCCTTCTTGTGAAGGGTTGAGAATTGTATTGAAAAAGTGGGTTGATTTGTGTTTGTGTTCAGAAGCTAACCATTTTTTATAAAAAAAAATTATCAGAAAGATCTTTAATCAATTCAGATTTTGATTAAAGAAATTTTTTTTGAAAGTGTGAATTACCTAGATCAGTTTTAGGATTTTGGTTCGAAATCAAAAATAAAGAAAAATATTACCATTTGGATGTTTTACCTTTGCCTTTCGTCGACGTGAAATCGGTGGACCAGATGACTTAGTTAAGCCGGAACAAGTCTCCATTGTGAGCAATGAAAATTCTAAATAAATTATTCGGTAGATGTTTGGATTTTTAGTGTTTTAATAATTATTTTGGCAGAGTATCAGAGTCAGAAAGTTGTTAAAAAGGTGACCGGAGGGGGTCCAATTTATAAAAAAAACTAGATATAAACAGTTAGGAAACTAGGTGCGCAAGCCAAGCACAAAGCTCAAGCATATGGATCTTGGTGCATGCACTAGGCGCTAGGCACTAGGCTCATGCGCCAGCTACTTGGCTCGTGCACCTTTTTTGCAGTCCTGGTTCATTCTGATTTGGTTCAATTTTTTAGACTTTTTAAGTTTGTTTTAGGTCTGATTTAGACTTGATTTGAGTTTATGGCCTCATAGTGACAGTTCAGATTTGATGGTGTAAACATTTGGATTTTTCCTTTAGAATATGTCCAAGCATGGAGAATTTTCCATGTAAAACTTGCAATCTAAAATTTTCATCCAAGGGGTTGCCTCCGATGCAACAAGGGGCACTGCCCCTTTGACCCCCATTCTATTCCCAAACATTGAAGTCTAGTTGAGAATCATGAGGTGGTTGGTGATTCCGGAGGTGCAAAATTGAGGGTTCACAACTTCTCCTTCATCTGAATTAGCTTCAAGGAGAAGGTGATCTTGTTGACAGTGAACTCACAGATGCCATTTTAGTTTTTGGGCTTGTGATGGTGCTATGTCAGCTTCTAGGCTTATGGGCATGCCATGTCAGATTCTAGGCTTGTGATGGTGCCATGTCAGTTTCTGAGCTTGTGACTAAGCCATGTCGGATTTTGGGCCTGTGATGATTCCATGTCAATTTCTAGGCTTGTGACCATGCCATGTCAGATTCTAGGCTTGTGATGATGCCATGTCAGTTTCTGGGCTGATGACCAGGCCATGTCAGATTCTGAGCAACTGTCTATGCTAAGTTAGATTATGGGCTTTAATAGGTAGTTATAGTACCTTTGTATTGTGGGTAAAAGACTCCTCTAAGAGGATAACCCCCAGATATGTGTTGGATGATGCTAGGATTTAGAGAAAGATGCATGTGATGCATACTGAATATGGGCCATTGTGGATTTTTGTAAAAGTTTTATATTTTGTAAAACTTTGATGTTTGTATGAAATTTAAAATTTTTTGAAATTTTGTTGTATTTTACTCATGAAAATTTATTTTTTAGAAACAAAGTATTTTATGAGTTGCTCCCACAAAAAGAGCCATATTTTAGCCACGGGATGTATGGTGATGTAGGAACTTAAACAAGGTTGTGAGAATTAACCTCGGGCAATACATGGTTTGGTGCTTCAGGTCATGAAGACTTATTGGATACTTTTGGAATATGTTTTGTGAGACTCAATAAACCATGTATTCGGACTTGGCGTCGTCTTTGATGGGTTTCTTATTTTAGAGCATGTGATGGGAAAGGCTTTGTCACTTGGTTACTTCAACTTAGTAAGATGGCTTTTTGGGTTTATGTGACACAAAAGGTGATATGATGAACTTATCTGCCATGGCTATAAGATTCAAAGGTTTAGAAAATGATATTTGTTTAGGCAATTTAATAGAAGGCATATGCTTTTTCTCAAATGGCTAAAAATATTATGAAAGTGGTGGCTAGTACCTTAGATGGGTGAAGGGAAGTTAGTAGTTTGAGCAGGTTTTGGGCCAACATGCTACTTAGCTTTGACGACAGTTATTGCTCTATTAGGGATTTATAACTGACTCCACTTAGGGAATAGTCATTGGCTGACTCCTTTGGGGGTTTAGTTGTATCTGATTCTCACTAAGGAGATGTTCGAGGAATCCATTAGGGGAAATGTTAATGTTTGGGAGATCCGCTGGGGATGAGATTGCTTATGTCTGAAACATGTTTGAAGGATGAAGTGAGAGAGACTTGTTATTTCTATTTGGGAGGTCCACCATGGATCTCCTTTTGAAAGAGGATGAGTGATTAAGAGGAATGTGTTTGAGTTTCAATGTTCCCTTTATCGTGTTCCAAAAGGTGAATGAGAATTTAATAAAACACATTATTTAGCTCAAGCTCTAATTTTTTCCTAAGCTACCCTTTCAGATTTTCAACTTAGCGAGCTACCTTGATTGTTGCCTAGACTGTCTTTTTCGATTTTTAGTCTACCAGGCTGTATCTTAACTTTTGCCTAAGCTGCCCATTTGGATTTTCAACTTAGCTAGTTTCATTCTTTTTTTTCTTTCAATTTTCTTTTTGTTTGCTTACTTTTGCATGCTTGTTAGAGATCCCAAAT
>CAOJBK016202393.1:0-16692 GCA_948294925.1 Codiaeum variegatum | reverse complement strand
TCCGAACCCTGCTTCAAGGCTTGGGTTGGTGTTGGTATGGGAATGCTGGCTGAGAATCTTTGACAAACAAGTTCACCAGATTCAAAAATGAATCTATGCTGCCCTCTGGCAGGCTATCATACTATTTCACCGCGGCCCCTCCCAGGGTACCTCTTAAGGCAAGGCAAAGTGCCTCATCCCTGGTGGTTTGTAACTCCACCAAATGTTTGAACTCTAGGATATGTGCTTTGTGATCTTGGCTTCCATCGTACTTGCCTATTCGAGGCTGTTTAAACTTCTTAAGCATTTGGAACTCTTCTATACTCCTATAAAATGGAGACCTAAGGTGAAGAGAAAAGTCTCTCCTTCTGTCTAGCTAGGGGCCTACCATCTCCTCTACATATCTCCTGACCTCTTCCCTTAGAGGCACTCTGGATCCATGGTGGCTTGAGGCCTCCTAATCTTCTCTTCCGAGGTTTCCATGCCCACTTGCATGCTCATGCCTTTGCTCTGAACCCTTGTGGGACTTGTTTTTACGATCCACCTCTCTCCTATTGCCAGCAAATCTGTCTCCTACTGCCTCCCTTTTATCTACCTGTCACCTTCCACTCCTATCTTCCACCCTTTCTTCTCTGACTGGTATTTCTAGCACAAATCTGCTCTTGTCCCTTTCTCCTGCAGGTCTGGCTCCTGCTGCATCAGTGGGGATATTAACATTCAATCCTTGGTTCCCTACTGGAGGATTGTTATCAACTCTAGCTGGTGAGTCAAGTCTTTGAGTTGCTTGGAGTGGTGAAATTAAGGGAACAAGGTTGGTAATCAGGCCTTGCAACGCAGCTACTAAATCTGGAGTTGCTTGGGATAATATGGGTTGTGAAGTTGGTGTGGAAGGACTGAGTATCTCAGGTTGACTCATAAAACTTTGGAGGCTTTGCAAGGAAGCAGTTAAATTAGTCAAAGCTGTTGTTGGATTTTGGTGTGTTGGATGTGTGTTTGCTGCTGGGTTTGTATTGGTAGGAGGAGGACTGTCCTCTATCACAAAGGTTTCATCATGGGTTTGTTCCATTGTAAGAGCTTTGATTGTTATACAAGCTTTGAAGTGTTTTGGGAAAGAACTACTATGTCTTCCCTACAGACGGCGCCAGATAATGCATGTGAGTCTGACTAACGCTTGATTAGAACTGATATAGTCGAGCTGGAATAGCCTGCACTGAATAGATAGTGGTCAGGGGTGGCCAGACATGGTGTTCGGCGATAACCCTCTGACGCTCAAGTCAGAAATAAGTTGTAACGAGGAAAGCTCTCAAGAATGGAATTAGTATATTGTTTAGGTTGTGAGGAAACATTATTTCGTTTGAGTTGTTGAGAACTGTATTTATAAGGTGAAAACCCTGTTGAAGGGGACACATATCAGCTCCGGATATTTTGCAGTGTTACTATCCATAGGGTTAGCGACACATGTCTGCTGTGAGACCCGAACCTCTAAAGGCTATAAAAGATAAATCTTATTGTGCGCTTAGAATTTGGGTAGGATCAGTGTGTTACAGAGTTAAGTCATAATTCAAGTAGATGGTTGTGGCTAAATCATGGCAAAGCTGAGCGATATCATGTATATTTTAGGAAACAAGGCACAAACTATATGATTGGAAATGCAATGTTTACGTGAGTCAAAATATGCGTGAATACAATCCTTTTGACTTTAAATAAGCTTTTAACAGTTGGCAAAACTTTGGATCATACCATACGCGTAAAATTATGTGATAATTTAACTGTGTAAAAATATGCCATATGGCTTTAAGAATGTCAAATGGTACTCATTGACTAAATCAATATTGTTTTAATGATTACGATCAAAGTCGGTCTAGACTCAATTAATATGATTACGTCATCTCATAGGGTGTTTCAGAACGCGGATGCCGACGTCGGTGGCTCCCTCCGCCACCTGTTTGTTATCCACTAATTTTATCTTCCTCCGCCACTGTCGCGATTTTTACTGTTCAATTTTTTAAAATACCTAAATGATACAGATTTATCCAAAATGGCCTGAAAGAGTCTGGATCTTAAAAGTATACAAAGGCTCGTATTATAAGGCGAAAATCCAAAGTTCATAACATTTATATTACTCTTTTCAAAATATAGAAGGATTGGACCACATGGTAAAGAGATTAATAAGACTTCGAAGGGCCACCCTCGAAGGGGGCGTTAGAGCCCATCCTGGACATGTGTCACAGATCCATAGATAATACGTGTCCCCACTTTTGATAAATATTTGACAGTGTTCATTGAAGACACTGCCACGTGGACCACTCACAGCGTGTCACGTGGACCCCTCACAAAGTGTCACGTGGCCCCAAAAACTATTATATATAATACTTGATGTAACACTTTTCAAGGTATGTTCACTAAAATATTAAACTACTCAAATATACTTTCTTAAGGATTCACAATGAATCCAAAGCATACAAATCCATTACTAACTTGAGCGTCGGAGGATCGTTGCCGGGCACACGCCCGTCCCTCTTAGCTCATTGTTATTCCTTGTGCAGGTATTTACATTCCATTGGATTTAGGCCCAAGATCAGAAGTTGTTAAGTAAAGAACTTATCAATTGGCGCCATCTGTGGGAAACCTTCATTGAATACTTTTCTTGATCTTGAATAGCCTAAATTCATAAGTAATGGATGATCTTCAAAGTGGCAGGAATCCTAATGTTGATCAGACACTCAATCAACACCCACGAAACGGTAACCAAGGGACTCCACCACCTGTCCACACCAACACCACTATTGATCCTAGGGCCCCCTTTCAGGCCCGGACGGATCTCTTCAGAAACACGCAAGCAAGTCCTATTCTGACCACGCCTCATCAAGCTTTAGCCAGTGCCGCTTTTGACTTATCAACGGAGATCCAAAACACTGTAATGGGAGCATTAACCCCACTTTTGTGACTCTTGCAAAATCAGAACACTCCTGGAAGGCAGAATAATGAAACTCCAGCTATTGATCCAACCCAACTTTTCCACACACCCGAAGGTCGAAGAGGGGAAGAACTAAGGATAGAAGCTAGTCGACCTCGGTCAGAAGGTGTAGCTATAAGGAGTAATCTAGTGGGGGCAATAGAAAGAGTGGGGGGAGATGAAAGGAGAAGGAGAATTGGTCAGAATAAAGAAAGCTCCACGAGCTTAGTGGAGTCCAGAACCAACGAAGAGGTAGTGCAAAGAGAACGGAGCAGAGAAGTTCGTTCTGAAAGGTTGCCAGAAAGAGCCCTTCAAGCTTTGCCATCCAGAAGAAGGGGACCCGAGGCCACAGGCAGGCAACCAGAAAATAGAAGAGATATGGTAAAGAAATGTGTAGAAGAACTAGGGGGAGGAAGAAAGACAGGAGACCGAGATCTCAAATTAGAGTTGAAATTGCCATTCATATAGAGGGTGGCAAGCTACAGGATGCCAAGCAAATTTAAATCCCCCCATATAACGAAGTATACTGGAACGGCAGATCCGTGGGCACACATCCTGAATTATAAACATGAGATCGAACTCCAAACATGCGATGATGAAGCACTCTGTAGAGCTTTCAGGGGTTCGTTAGATGGAGCTGCTACTAAGTGGTATGATGGCCTCAAGGAAGGAAACATAGAAAACTTCAGGCAGCTAGCTGAAAGCTTTATGAAGAGATTTGCTTCCATTATCCAGATGGAGATGCAGACACAGGCCTTAGAGCTTGTGAAACAGGGACAAGATGAATCCTTGAGGGATTTCTTAGCTAGGTTCAATACAGAAGCCCTTAAAGTTACTAACTTGAATCAAGCCAGAGCAGTGGAGGCTTTACAGAAATGCACCACCCATGCTGACTTCTTCAAGAAGTTGTCCAGAGAACTTTCTAGCAGCTTGGAAGAAGCGATGGCGATTGCTCAGAAATACATCAGACAGGACGATGCTTTTCGAGTGAGCCAGCTTCCCAAAAAACGAAAGGCAGAGCAGGAGAATTCAACTCTAAGAAATAAGAAGATCAATGACAAAGGAGTGACCGGATCTAAATTAGGGGGTTCACAGAATGAGAAGGTGAGGGATCCAATGAGAAGAACCTTCGATGTAACCAAACTGACTCCATTGAATGCTAGACCAGAGACAATGTTTGCAGCATTCCAAGATTATAACATCTAGCAAAAGCCTAGACCCATTAGGAAAGATCTTGATAAGAGAGATAAAGACAAATTCTGTAAATTCCACAATACACACAGTCACACCATGAACTCTTGTAGACATTTAATGGAGGAAATTGAGAGGCTCATCAAATAGGGATACTTGAGGAGGTTCGTTAGAGACAATCCAAATGTAAAATCACCAGCGACGAATGATGGCACGACGGGAGAAATTACATGCCTAACAGGAGGTTCTCAAGAAGTAATGAAGAAAGATAAAGCAGTAGCTCAAAGTGGGGAAACTTCTGAGTTTATGTACTTTAATGGGAAGAAACAGTGGACCGAAGGAGAGTAGGGGCGAGGAAAGGAAGCGCCTATTATTATCAAAGCCATCATAGCAAACTACAACGTCCATAGAATTTTGGAAGATAATGGGAGTTCTACAACCTGTTGTCTTTCGAAGCATATCAGAAGATGGATATCAAAGGGTATGAGCTGAAAGAATTGGAGAGTTCTGTTCGAACTTTGGATAGGTCAGAAATCCCTGCAGCAGGTTACATCCAGTTGCCATTCACCATAGGAACAACTCTGAAGAGTGTGACTGTCATGGCCCTTTTTGTGGTAGTAAAGATTCCTATGGCATACAACATGTTAATGGGAAGACCTCTCCTTACTGATTTAGACACAGACACGAATGTTCGAAGAGGAAGATTAAGGATCCCCCTGGCTGATGGGACAGATTTTTATGTATATAGCACTGCAGCTCCAGAAACTACGAAGGACCACACTCGGAAGAGAAAAATGTCAACATGCATACAGATTAAAGTGTTCATGGTCTAGGAGGGAGAGAGAGCCGAAGGGCCAAGGACTCAGCCAATAGAAGAATTGGAGACGTACCCAGTTGATGAGATAGGAAGGAATTTGAAAATAAATGACAAGGTGGAAGAAAAGGAGGAGGCGAAGACATTCCTAATCAACCACAAAGGAACCTTCGCCTGGGATTCCTCTGAAATGCCTGGGATCAGCCCAGAGTTGGTAGTTCATAGGCTTAACATGGACCCAAACTTTAGACCCATTAAGCAGAAGAAGAGATTCTTCGGTGCTGAAAGACAAGCAGTTATAGACGAAGAGATGAAGACATTGATGGAGGCAGGGTTTATCAAAGAGGTGCAGTTCCCTGAGTGGCTAGCAAATGTAGTATTGGTGAAGAAATCCAACGGCAGTTATAGAATGTGTGTTGACTTCAGAGATCTAAACAAATCTTGCCCCAAAGATTCATATCCACTGATAATGATTGACAAGCTAGTTGACTCCACAGCTGGCTACAAATTCCTTTCGTCCTTTGATGCCAAGCAGGGATATCATTAGATCAGAATGGACCCAGAAGATGAAGAAAAAATGGTGTTCATCACTAAAAAAGGAATTTATTTTGTTACACATCTATGCCATTCGGTCTGAAGAATGCAGGGGCTACGTATCAATGAATGGTGAACAAGATGTTTTAAGATTAGCTGGGTCGAAACTTGGAAGCCTATGTGGATGACATGATTGTCAAGAGTAGAAGTCTTAAAGAACATGTTGAAGACATGAAGGAAGTCTTTGGGATCATGAACCAGTATGGAATGAAGTTGAATCCAGAGAAGTGTGTCTTCTTCATTCAAGGGGAAAAGTTCCTCGGCTATCAAGTCAGTGGAAGGGGGATAGAGCCCAATCCTGACAAGGTGAAGGCTATCTTAGACATGCCAGCACCGAGGAACATAAAAGAGGTGCAAAAGTTTACTGGGAGGTTAGTAGCCCTCTGTAGGTTTATGTCAAATGCAGTAAAAAGGTACCTGCCTTTTTTCAAAAAATTGAGGAAGAATGCAACCTTTGACTGGTCTGAAGATTATCAAAAGGCTTTCGAAGAGTTTAAAGACCATTTGGGATCTGAGCAAGTGCTAAGCAGGCCCTTACCAAGGAAGAATTGTTGATCTATTTATCCGCTTCTCCATATGCAGTGGGGGTTGTGTTAGTAAGAGAAGAAGGGGGGATTTAAAAACCCATATACTATTTTAGCAAGGCTCTTCAAATGGCAAAGATGAATTATTCTCCTATGGAAAAATTAGCTTATGCTCTTTTATTATCTTGCAGGAAATTTAGAGTATACCTCCAGGCACACCAAGGAGTAGTCGTGATGGATAAGCCCCTATAAAAAACACTCCACAGACCTGAAACCTCGAGGAGAATGTTGTGCTGGTCCATTGAACTTGGATAATACACCCTCTTATATCAGCCTAGATCAGCAATAAAGACCCAGGCATTGGTAGACTTCATATCTGAATGTTCATTCCCTGAGGAGGAGCTCGAGGAAAACAAAGCCAAAGTAAGTCAGCCAACTAGTTGGGAGTTGTTTGTAGATGGTGCAAGCTCTCAGAAAGATGGGGGAATGGGTATAGTTCTGAAGAATAGAGCAGGGGTCCTCCTAGAATATGCTTTGAAGCTAGACTTTCCCACCACAAACAATGTAGCAGAATATGAAGCACTCATACAAGGGCTCAAACTAGCTGACATTTTTTGTGTGAAGAGCCTGATCATATGCAATGATTCGCAGTTGGTCCTTGGGCACGTGGAAGGAATATTTGAGGCTAAGAAGGAAGAAATGGTGAAATACTTGGCCATAGTGAAAGATTAGATCCACAAGATGAAGAATAAAGAGGTTAAGGTGGAATGCAGAAAAGTCCTAAGGCTTTAAAATTGTCAGGCAGATAGCTTGAGTAAGCTCGTAGCTGCACATCCTTCGGGGTATCCAAATAAAGTCTTCATTGGATCGATATCAATTCCTAGCATTATGGAAGGGGAGGAGATCATGGAAATAAGTGATGAGCCTAGATGGATTGATCCTATCAAAGCTTATTTGGAAAAGGGAAAACTACCCTCAGATGTGGAAGAAGCGAAGAAGACTAAGAGGAGGAGTGCTCATTTTTCCCTTCATAATAACATCCTTTACAAGAGGGCTTACTCGCTTCCTTGGCTAAAATGCTTAAAGCCAAGTGAGGCCAAGTATGTCCTCCAAGAGATTCACGAAGGATCCTATGGAATGCACATAGGAGGGAAGGCCTTAGCAGTTAAAGTTCTCAGACAAGGATATTATTGGCCTAGTATGAAGATGGATGCAAGATCCCTTGTGAAGAAGTGTTCGTCGTGTCAAAAGTTTGCCAACTTGATAAACTCCCCAGGCACTGAGCAAGTTCCCTTGTACAGCTCTTAGCCATTTGCGAAGTGGGGGATTGACATTGTAGGCCCTTTACCTATGGCTCCAGGTCAAAGGAAATTCTTGGTAGCTACAGTAGAATACTTCACCAAATGGGTAGAAGAAGAGCCCTTAGCTATAATCTCAGCTGACAATATCATTAAGTTCATATGGAGGAACATCATCTGCAGATTTGAAATTCACTATCAATTGATTAGTGATAATGGCAAACAGTTTGACGATGCCAAGATCAGAGAATTCTACAATGGTTTAAACATTAAACAACACTTCTCCTCAGTGGAACACCCTCAGAATAATGGGCAGATAGAAGTGATGAATAGAACAATCCTCCAAGGCATTAAAAGAAGGCTGGAAGGATGTGGAAGAAATTGGGCCAAAGAGCTCCATCATGTGCTGTGGGCATATAGAACAACACCAAGGGTAGCAATAGGAGAAACTCCATTCTTCCTAACCTTTGGAACTGAAGCTGTCATTCCTGTAGATATTGGACTGCCTAATGGAAGGGTTCATTACTTCAAAGACAATAACACCATGAGAAGGGTGGAGCTGGATTTGTTGGAAGAATTGAGAGAAGAAGTTATGATAAAAAAAAATGCAACTTACAAGCAGAGGGATGCAAAATACTTCAACATGAAAGTAAAAAATAGAAGCTTTGAAGAGGGAATTCTGGTGATGAGAAGCCTCAAAGAAACTAGAAATAGAGAAGGATGTGGAAAGCTAGCCCCAACCTGGGAAGGGCCCTTCAAGGTTCACCAAGTCATTGGACCAGGAACCGACAAACTTCAAACTTTAGAAGGCAAGGATATTCCTCACATATGGAATGTGCAACATTTGAAATTATATTATCAGTAAGCAATTTTATAATAAAAATAAGCCTTCTAAGTAATTTAAAAGTCTTTATTTATTTACATAAGACCTCCACTGGGAGGCATCGAATCTTCATTAGATGAAGTAATAAGACCAGTTTGACTGGTAAAAGTCCTTCCCTAGGAGGCATCAAGACCAGTTTGACTAGCAAAAGTTCTTCCCTTGGAGGCACCAAAGCTTCATGAGACAAAGCAATAAGACCAGCTTGACTGGCAAAAGACCTTCCCTTGGGAGGCACCAAGACCAGCTTGACTGGCAAAAGACCTTCCTTGGAAGGAACCAAGACCAGCTTGACTAACAAAAGACCTTCCCTTGGAAGCAACTAGACCAGCTTGACTGGCAAAAGTCCTTCCCTGGGAGGCACCAACACCAACTTGCCTAGCAAAAGACCTCCCCTGCAAGGCACCAATACCAGCTTGACTGGCAAAAGTCCTTCTTTGGGAGGCAATAAAGCTTCATGAGAGCAATGAAATTAGGTTGATTAAACACAAGACCTTCGCATTAATACAGTGAGACCAATTTTATAACCATGGAGGGAAATCCACTAGAAGGATATCATTTTCCACTAAAGACCTAGTCTCACTACAAAGAAGGTCGAAGATGGCATCCTCGTTAAAAAGTGTTCGAAGGTAACATCTTTTTTAATCACAAGTAAATTATCTAAAGTTTCTAAAGATTGACAGTAAGGAATGAAGAGATAAGAATAAAGTAGAATTAAAAAAGGAAGACATTTTATTGACAAAGTAAATGAATTACATGGAATTTTTACAAAGTACAAAAATTACAAAAGTAAAAAGTTCTTTCTTTACATGAGAAATTTACAAAAAATTTTACAAGTCTACTCAAGCATCCCCTAGAGAGGCCTCCTCCTCAGGTAAGGCAGGTGAAGGGAGAGTATCTAAGTACTCATCCAGATTAGGGATGGTGATCCTCTTCAGATTATGAGTCTTGAGGGTTTGGGACTCCCCAGGATGCTTAGCAATTTTTACAAAGTGCCATATCATCCCAGTAATCACCTCCTTCCTTATAATGTACTTCTTTAACCAATCAGAGGTGAAGAAGTCCTTTATAGCTTGAGGGATGCTTCCTATGTGCTCCATCAACTGATCAGATAAAGACTTCACAGTTTATTACAGTGTGCTATTCTCATGAGCGAGGCCATCTTTATCTTCTTGGAGGCCCTTGGCATGTTCAGAAGCAGCAACCAACTGTTGAGTCTTTTCTTCGAGCTGAGCCCCCAGGGCCTGCACAGTAGCCTCCACATCCTTAAGAGATTGTTCCTTAGCCCCTAGAGTGCCATTCAAGTTCTCGTTCTCCATAGCATTGAGGTCCAAGATGGCACTTATATGTTAATACTCCAAGATAAGGGCACAGCAGCTTCACATGCCTTAAATTGAGTCCTATAAGCAGAGGACTGGGATAGGATGCCCAAAGCTTTATTGCATCCTTTCTTTAAAAGTACATTCGTCAGGGGCCACGAACCCCTTAGGAAGGGGAAAAGATTCAAAGGAAAGGGCAGCTTTAGCATTGGAATTCCTTGCATTTGGAGAGGAGACTAATACTTCTTCCAGTATGGGTGACTCCCCGTGGGCTTCAGACGTCCCAGTCCCCTCTTCAGGCATAGACCTTAATATACCCCCTTGAAGGAGTGCCTCAACAACAGACTTTGTATTGTACCCCGATTGAATCAAGTCAAAGAGGACTTGTTCGTACTCCAGAATAGTAGGCGATAAGTCCTTGGCCTCTCCAACCCTAGAGAATTGCTCAATCTCTCCAGAGTTGGTGTTAAGGGTGCCCTCGAGAACCTGAAAAAAAAAGAGTTAGAATAAAATATCTCTCTAAAATCCTAAATTTATAAAGGAATCGAAGAGCCTTATATACCTCCTCTATTAGAGGAGGAGGTGTTACAGTGGGAGGAATATTGTCAGCCTCGTTGATGGGCAATTCCTCAATAAAGGGAGCATCTTTGGTATCTTGCATAAAGAAATAAAGAGATTAATATCAAGATATAAATAGTATAAAATCCAAGCCAAAGAAAAATTTTACCTCTGGTACCAAAGCTGGTTGGGTAGGTGCAGACAAAGAAGGAGGATCCTGGTCCTCCAAGGCAGAACACCCTTCAGAAGGTCTGTGGCTTGCTGAAACAAAAACAAGAAAAAGTTAGAAAAAGTCAAAGAATATAAGTTGAAGAAAATTAACAAAGGGACTTACCAGCCCTTCGCGAGGGTCTCCTCGCAGAGTGCTTTACCCTCGTCCTCCTCGTTGCTTTGTCATCAGGAACAATCACTCGAAGAGGTCTGGCCTCGATAGGAGATACAGCCTCAACAGACGGCTTAGCCTGTCGAGACCTAGTCAGCCTCTTGAGGATCTCAAGAAACTCCTAAGAATCAGAAGAAGAAGAAGATGAAGATGAAGTGGAAGAGGAGTTAAGTAAACTACCTGAAGGGCATGAAGAAGCCCGAGCAGTAGACGAACCACTCGAGTGTGCAGTAGTGGGGAAGGTGAAGACTTTATCTAAGAAATCTCTCATTATTTCCTCCTCCTTATTGTACAAGAACTGGTAAATCTCTAGCAGTCGATCCTCTTCGAATGGAAGGGTGCAATTATGATAGAAGTTTTTAAGATACTGATCAAAATCACCTTGGTTTGAAGTGAGGGATTCCATCATCCCCAGTACATCCCTTGCCAGCCTCTGAAATCGAGACAACTGAAGTATCCTCTCCTCAAACTCTTGATTTTGAGGCAATGATTCGAACCTCCTCTTCTTCTCGAACCCAAATAGACATTTGGGGTTAGTAGAAGAGGATGGCAAGGTCATCATTATAGCCTTGACGGTCGGTGTAGATGCAGGAGAAGCAGCTGGGATAGGCCTTGGGGGACTAATCTTCAAAACTGGTAACTTGGGATCCTTCCCTAATTTAGATTTAGCCATCTTGGTGCGAGGACGTTCCTCATCCTCTTCTTGATCCATAACCTTGCACTTTAGAGTGGAGCGAGATGGAGCCCTAGGACGTTCCTTCGTAGACTTGGAAACAGTTTCCTTACCCCTCGATTCTGGTATGTCCAAATAATAGAAGGATAGATGAGGAAAGTTGACCTCGCGGAGGTGAAGGTGTAGAATGGTCCTCTGGATTTCCCTTGTGGTGCGAGGATGAAGCTATCCGGTTTGCATATCTCGTACTGGTACAATCCCTTTCAGTTGAGGAATAAGTGTTGGGACCCTTTCCTTAGGATTACCCATCCCAAGCATCATCCACAGGTCTTCATTGACCGACTTTAAGGGTTGTTCTGCAAAAGAGAAGCAAGTGTTAGAAGGTTAACAAGGAGTATATATTGAAATGATATTAGTTGAGTCACTTACCGAGTAGGGCTTCGATGCATGTGGGCACAGTGGGACGCCCATCTCTGTTGAGGAGGAAGCTACTCTTCTATAGCCTCTCCAGGTTGACTAGCCCTCCAATGTTGATCAGCAACAAGAGTTCCCTCTTGTCATCTTCGGTCAAGGGTGGGTTGGATGAAAGCTAGTAGGGCTCACGACAATCACCATTGAAGCCCAGTCTCTTCCTAATCGCCAGTGTAGCGAAGGCCAAAAAACCGACGCTTCCATTCGTCAGCTTTGTTTGGTTTGGAAGTGAAGAGCTTCCTATTTGGCCTCCCTGAGGACATAAATATACCAGTGTCCCCTTGAATCGAAGAGAATTGGTAGAAAAGTTGAAACAACTCCATCGAAGGAGTGTGGATCCCCAAGCTGTAATAGAGTACCTCAAACCCATGGATGTCCAGGATTGAGTTGGGGGTGAGTGTGAATGGAAGAACACTGAAGTGCTTAAACACTTTGCAGAAGAAATCAGATGGAGGCAAAAGGAGGCCTCGCGTTATGTGGTCATAAAAAAGGACATAATCTCGCCGGCCAAGGGGATGTTTAAGGCCAGATCATCGTGATAGATACGGTGATCAGGAGAAGGAAAGGTAACAGTGGATACAGAAGAAATTTGGTCCAAATTGGCTTAAACCATTTCCCAGTTTACTTTGGACCTGGATACGATTTGTTGCCAGGCCATAACTAGAGAGGAAACAATGAATTCCTCTCTACTGAGGGAAGGAGTTTTAGAAACTGGATGTGTTCTTGCCATTTAAACAGAGTTTGAAGGTTGATAACAAAGAAGAGAAGGGTTTTTAAAGAAAAACAGTGAAGAAGAAGCAAATTGCAGAGAAATCAAAAAGAAGAAAATGACAGGTCTAAACAGGGGTATATAAAGACCTTCTAGAAGACCTTTCATCTTCTCAACCATTACAAAATTAATGTGTGACACATGGCAGAGTTTTACAAGTGAAAGAAAGACACGTGGCATAAATTATCATTGTTCTTTGCATATACGACCTCGAAAAAAATGCGAAGCGTTTCCTTTGCAGAAAAAAAAATGTGAAGCATTTCCTTTGAAGAAAAAATACTAAGCGTGGATCATGAAGCAGATTCTTGTTTAAACATAGGACTTTAGTTCGAAGAATTCTTCATCCTCCTATGAACAAAGGGGGCCAATGATACGGTTCTACCCAAAATGGGCCTAGAAGGGTCTGGGCCCCAAAGGTATATAAAGGCCCATACTAGAAGGCAAAAACCCAAAGTTCATAACACTTATATTACTCTTCTCAAAGCATAGAAGGCTTAGGACATATGGTAAAGAGATCAACAGGGCTTCGAAAGGCCAACCTCGAAGGGGGCCTTCGACCCCCATCCTGGACATGTGTCACAGATCCATAGGTAATATGTGTCCCCACTTTTGATAAACATTTGGCAGTGTTCATTGAAGACACTGCCACGTGGACCACTCACAGTGTGCTACGTGGACCACTCTATTGTATATAGTACATGATGTCACACTTTTCAAGGTACGTTCACTAAAACATTAAACTACACAAATATACTTTCTTAAGGATTCACTTTGAATCCAAAGCATACAAATCCATTACTGACTTGAGCATTGGAGGATCATTGCCAGGTACACACCTGACCCTCTTAGCTCATTATTATTCCTTGTGCAGGTGTTTACATTCCATTAGATTCAAGCCTAAGATCAGAAGTTGTTAAGTCAAGAAATTATCACTAAAGATTGACATTAACTAATAATTCACAAGAGATGCCTCTAACATCATAAAAAAAATAATCTCATTCACCTTAGAAGAGGAAGCATCAATCTCATGAAATCCTAGCGTAACGTTCACCGCTTTATTCTTTATCCGATCAGTAACTCGATTAGTCTCATGATAGACCTTCACAATAGAAATAATCCAATCTCTTTCCAGTAGTTCCTTATAGGCCAACACTACATTTCTAAATTCACTACCACATTCGCTTAAGCCAGAAAGCCAACTCACCACTTGCTGCTGAAGCTTTCTAAACCCTTTAGACCATGCAATATTAAGACCATGAAAGACTGCCCAGATTTTTGCTCTCATGGCGCTCACTCTTCCCATATTAATGAAGAAACCACACTGCCATTTACCCATTACATCATGAATTAATCCTCCCATGCTGCTACATTAGAATATTTACGGCAACCATCAGTATTCAACACTGAATTACCATCCTAAGGGGAACTCCTACCAACATCAATATAAATACTTTCCATCGCCTTATGGAAGCTATTTTCATTAAGAAAAGCTTTCTTAATCTCATGAAAAGACCATAAGAGGAAAGGAACCTAAGAATCAGCTGCAAACAATTGACCCTCAAACATATGAATGCTCCTCCATTTTCAAGTCCACCATATCGCATTAGCAAACATAATTGGCCAATCCCTACACTGAGTTAAGTTATACATCAACCAATCCCTGATATTCAAACATTATTGTTTGTAGAATTCAGTCCTTCCCAAGAGAGAAATCCACATAACTTCAATAGGCACACAGTCTTGCAAGGTGTGAACTACTGATTCCACATTACCACTTCGGAACTGACAGCTAGTAGAAGCTGTCAAAGCACGTCGTTGCCTCTCTTTATTACACAAAATACGTTGATGAGAAATAAGCCACAAGAACATAGTCACCTTATGAGGAACTTTGAGCTTCCAAATCACATCCCAAATGTTGTCAATCTCGTGAAAAACACTGGAATTTTGGCCCAAATATGTTGTTTTAACCGAAAAGAGGCCATTATCAGCAAGTCCCTAACACAAGTTATCACGTTCATCCTCCTTATTAATCACCATTATGGCAATAAGCTTTTCTTTGACAACATAAGGTAGCAAGTGATTCAACTTATCCCAGCACCACCTCTTAGAATTTGCTCAATAATCTGCAACCTTAGAGAAAGGGTCAATAACAGAAATGGGTTCAAGGATTATCGAAAAAAATGGGTAAGGGAACAAGCAGTTGCCTAACAAAAAATAAACTGACTTACCATTACTAATCCGCCATCAAGCACCACTGGAAAGAATACCAGTAGCTTTCATTATACTGTTCCAAATAGGAGAAGCAGTTGATTTACTCTTAAACATATTCAATCCTACATCAGATTTCACATATTTATCTAAAAGAATTCCAGCCTAGTAGGTAGAAAAATCATTCAATAATCTCCATCCAAGATTTGCTAGAAAAGCTAAATTCATTTGCTGAAGGTTTTTAAGACCCAACCCTCCATCACATTTAGGTGAAGTAATAATAGACCAATTGACCAGGCTAATCCTCTTACCCCCATTATCGTTCGTTCCCTAAATAAATTTGCAGATAATCTTTTCAATCTCGTTAGAAACCCCCCTTAGGAAATACAATAGTTTGTATCATAAAATAAGGAAGCGCTCAAAGCACAGACTACGCTAAAGTCACCCTTCCAGCTATATTAAGGCATTTTGCTCTCCAACCAACCAACCTGTTGCGAACCTTAGACTAAATTTCAGTAAAAAAAAACTATTGTTCACCCAACTAACAATGCTCTGCACACCCAAATATTTCCCCAGATTACTGACTTGAGGAATCCTCTCCATAGCAGCCAAATTAGAGGCTAAAGAAGGATTAACATTATTAGAAAATTAAATAGCAGAGTTATCAAAATTAATGCGTTGACTTGAGCCATTACAAAAAAAATCAAGACTATCCAGAATAACCTTCATGTTGCCAACTGAAGCTTCAACGAATAACACCATATCATCGACGAAGAATAAATGAGAAATATCCAGACTGTGAGCAGAAACTCTGAGAGGAACCCATCATTTCTCATTCACCCAAGAAAAAATAAGATGAGATAGTCATTCAATACATAGAAGAAATAATTAAGGAGACATCGAATCACCTTGACGATGAAGGAAACATTACGGAGTTATGCAGCGAAAGCATAAAAGAGGAGAAAATGAATCTGGAAAGATTTGAATTTCGATTTTCAAAACTTTTTCAAAAACATAACTTTGTAAAAACACTTTTAACAAAATTAGGTTAGGAAATTATTCAAACACTTTAAAACATTGTCATAACCTAGGGTTTGAGTATAAAACATTTTTTCAAAACTCTTTTAACAAAATCATTAGAAAATTTCAAACTCATTGAAAGTCAATTCCATGTCAAAACTCTTTTACTATAGAGGGTTTAGTCATTTATCAAACTCTTTGATAATTTTCTAAACCTAGGTTTGGACCCATAACATCAACTAAGGTTATTATTACAAATTTGTGTACAAAACACAAGTTAAACAAAGAAAGGTTTGAAGTAAAAATATCTCTCGCCTTCCTTTGTTAAGCTCCTCAAGTGCGTAGCCTCTAGCTTGAAACATACCTAGCTTTTCCCAAAAGCTTGTTCTCTAGTTCTCTTCATGAAGCTTGAATCGTCTCTCTTTGGTTACCCAAATGTTTAATCCTTGCTCCTTTACTTGAGAACTTGAGACTTGAGGGTTAGCTTTAGACTTCCAAGCTTATTCACACTCCTTTCTCAAAGATTAATTGAAGAAGAGTTTGTGTTTGAATAACTCTTCTTCAAATCAAACTTTATCTCTAAATTTTGTGTGAATTTTAAGCTTTCTCTCTCTAATTCTTAGAGAGTTTCTCTCTCTAGCTTGAGCTTGAAGAAGATGAAAAGTTGTTCATATTTTCAAATGTGTAGAGTGAGCTTTAGCTTAGGCAAAAAGATGTTACCAACATCCTTTATATACCCCAAACCCTTTTCCTTAAAATAAGGAGAAGATTGGGAACCTTATCTATTTGACTTAGTTGACCATGTGACTAGTCAACTAATCAAATAAATTAGGACTTTAATTAGTAGGAATCATCCTTGAACCTTAATTAACTTCATCTAATGTGGATTAAGCTAACATCTCATGTTAAGCTTAATTATTTTATTTGATTGTCCAAAACCATTTTAATTAATCATACACATTTGTATCTCATACAAACTAAGACATAATTGAAATTATCATTTTGTGAATTAAACATCAAGACATGCTAACATCTTTGAAAATTTAATTACATGTT
>CAOJBK016201961.1:0-11730 GCA_948294925.1 Codiaeum variegatum | reverse complement strand
TTTTATTTTAATATTCTCTCATACATCTACGCAAAATTTTTTTTAAAGGATTTTTATTTGCTTTCGCTTCTATTTATTAGCATTTCACGCTACGTCAAAATAAAAACTAAATTTTGTTTTTTTTTTTAAACAGAAATTTTTATTTTTGTTGGCATTTTTTTTTAACTCTAATAATTAATCTTCCTCACGGTAGCATATGAGGTCCACTGAGAGCCTGTTTTTGCTTTAATGAGTTAGTCGTTGGGCAGTTCTCTTGTACGGATTTTGATATTTTTTAAAATAAATTATTCTTTAATACTTAGACTATAATTAAATTTATTATTTAACTTTCTAATTATAAAAAATAATATAAGAAATTTTTAAAATTTAATTAAATTAATTATTTAATTTATTTATTTTTAAAATTTTTGAAAGTTGATCACTTTCATAATAACTTATAAGAAAAAAGAAATTTAATCATATAATAATCGTTGAAATCGAAAATTAGTAGAATGTCAAACAAACGTGAAATAAAATTTTTCAACAAAATTTGTCGGACTTGGATTCGACGTCTTAGCAACCTTCGTTTTCAATGATTATTACATGATTGGACTTCTCTCTTCATGTATTTTATTGTGAAAGTGACCGACTTTTAAAAAAAAATCATAAAAAAAAGAAATCGAAAGATTAAATAGTTAATTTGACCAAATCTTAAAGACCTCTCATATCGTTTTCTATAATCGGAAGATTAAATAGTGAATTTGACAATAATTTATGGACTAAATAGTAATTTTCCCCTTTTTTTTACATACTACTCTTTTTAATTATATAAATTATTTTTTTCCTCTTATTTAATTATACAAGTTTTGTATATGTTACCAAAGTCTCCCCTCCTATTATATATAATCATAAAAAAGATAATTATTATAAACATTTAAAATATAAAATAATTCTCATATGTTAGTGTTGAAAGAAAATTATAAAAGATTAATGAATATACATCAAATAAAATATAAGCAACAATAGTAAAATTTAAATAATTATTTCTTTTTATTAATTAAACTAATTACAGAAAAATAATAGTTAAATAAAATATAATAAATTTAAAATTTTAATAACAAAAGAAAATACTTATATCGAAAAATCACATAGAGTTCTTTTCTACTATGAAGAATTTTTGAAGTCAAATTTATATTAAAAAATAATTTATAATTTTCAATCCTATCATTTTAAAAAGTTATTCAAACTCTTAGTAATTTCAATGCGTCTATATAATGATAATAATTATAATAATTCAATTTGATATTCAACTCTTAATCCTATTCTATTACTTTTTTTTTTTTAATAAAGGCTGTAAACAAAAGTGCCAAACAATATTTATTTTCTATTTTTTTTAGCGTTTTCAATTTGGTTTTAGACTCTAATTATATTCTATTTACTTTTCTTCGTAACAAAATTTCCTGCAATAATATATAAAAAGGAAAAATTCAAACATAGATTTCAACTACTCCAAGCTTTAAAAAAAAAGTAAAATGCATAATGTCACAAGGAATGACATTAAACAATTTAGAAACCACACGTTTTTTTTTAACCTTTCACTCTATTTTTCCTTTTTTTTTTTTAATTATCATATGTTTATATTAAAATTAAAATAATAATTATTTTATAATTACCATAATAGCATTATATTCAGAAGCATAAGTGAGGATGTTTCAATAATTTTATCGATTCTCCCTATCCATGTTTAACAATAAAATTTAATATCTATTATTATATTCAATATCATATTTTATTCATATCGACTAAAATTAATTTTTTTAATTATAATTTATTTTCGTTTACTATTTTTACGCAATCTCTACGTAATCTATGTGTAGAATCATTACCTTAAACTTTCATTCTATTTGAAATTTAATAGTATCAATAATTATTAAAATCTGAATTATTTATCATTATTAAATGAATAAGATGAAAAAATATGTAAAAATAATAACTTGATATAATAAACACCCCATTTTGAAAAATTATTTTTTTTTCTTAGATTTAATATTTTTTTATATATAAAATAATTAAATCATCCATATACCCCTAAAAAATTTCAAAAATTAATGGGACCAATCATTTGTCCCTCTTCTTACTTATTTTCCATTTTCACTCACTGTACTTTTTTTCAATTTTCTTGTAATTTCTTTGAAGATTACGAAGAACAAGGAGATGAACATTTTTTTTTTTGGTTATCAGAGAGATCAATTAGTCAAAATTACATTGCGAGTTACATAACAAGATTAATCATTTACTTTAACATCTCTTCTTAAAATGGTGATAATTCATATGATTTGAATGATTTAAACTTAAGATCTATCATTTCTCGTACTCTTTAAAAGTGACGGAAAAAACCAACTTAATTACTGTAACTTTCACAAATTATTATTATAGGTACACTAGCTTAAAAACAAACAAAAAAGGTTTAGAAGTACAGAAGCATGTATATGACTCACTCTTCAATCTTTCTCCAAAATATACAAAGCTAATAATAATTATAATTAACCGTAAAATGTACAATACCAACGTACAAATTTGTATCACTTTGAAGAGGGTACAAGTTTCCTCGAAGCACCCTAGTTGAAGATTGTATATAAAATTTAGTAAGTATCAATCTGTTGGAAGAATCTTATAGCATCTTAATTAAAGAGCAAAAATTTGTGAACGTTGAGGCTATTCAAAAAGCAACAATATAATTACCATAAATAATGTAACTTGTTTAATGTATTTTGATTGTTTGTTCAGCAACATGTATATATACATATCTATTCAATAGATTCTTGAAATATATTTTGTTATATTTTTTGTTGTTATAACAATTTATATACAAACGTTGGGAAACAAAATTCACAAAATAAAGGACTTATAAGTAAGTGGACGTTGAACTTAATATATACTGATTAATTTTGTATGAGTGGATTCCAACACTTTCCTACTTATAAGCTCATCTATGTACAAGCTAATGAGTTTTAGCATATGTGACCATAGTTCATTAGGTTCTTATTGATGTTTCGGTTTATGCTAAAATCAAATCCAAAACACCAATTTTGGTTGAAGGTCCACCTACAAAACAAAGGTTAGAGGGATCTAGGCGGGTTGCCTAGAGGGCCACTTTGAAACTTAAGTTAGTTTAGATATTTTAGGTATGGATGTAATCAACGTAGAAATGAATAAGCATTAACATTTATCTCTGTTTACCTTTTCCTTTTTATACCCAAGCCTGGAGCGGTTACTCCTTCGATATAGGTGGGACATGGGATCATGGCGGAGATAGTCCTTAAAATTCTGGATAGTGGAAGTTGTGGATTCGTAATCGCTTAATGTGGTGCGGCTAACCCAGGTTGTAGGCATAGCTGATCTCAAGTGTCTGAGCTCATGTTGTAGGTAGAGTCGATCTCAAGTGTCCGTCCTATCCGAAGGTGGAGCTACTTTCGAAGCAACTTGCCTAAGTAAGGTGTTGTTATCCCAAGTATAGCCATGTGGATATCCCAAGTATGGATAGCCCATGGTGAGATGTGGCTATCCCAAGTATGGATAACCAATGGTGAGGTGTGGTTATCCCAAGTATGGATAGCCCATATTGAAGGGTGGCTAGTTTGAGCAACCTGTGGTCGTTTGGGGTCCACGTCCCCTCGAATTGAGTATGATTATATGTGGTCGGGATCAGAAGAGGAAGATCAGGAAGTGTCGGAAAGCAAGATCAATCAAATCATGGTTGGTTCCTTATCTTTCTCTTTCCCATTTTACTATATATGCTTTTTTAACTCTTCTTTTCTTCTTCATTTTACCACTTGCTTTTTTTTTTCCTTTAGCACTTTCCTCTCAAATTTCTTTAGCTTGGTAGAGTGGAGATTGAATTTCCAAAGAGACTCAAGGTAATTTTTCTTTACTCTTATCTTTTTAATCTCTCTATTTTATTTTTTGTTGATGCTTTGTTGTTTATTTTTTCTTCAATTTTATGTTGTTCTTTTATGTTATCCATTCCATAGTTTGTGTGCCTCTCCCTTCATCTTTCATGGACAAGACCAATCCTCCCCCCACTAACCTTACATTAGGCGTGGAGGTACTCCGAAAGGTTTTGTGCTGCTTGTTCAGGGACACTTGCAATGGTTGAATCCGATTAGTGCTCCAAGACCCCTATATTTTGAGAAAGAAGGGGAAGATAGCCTTAGGATTCCCCCTTTGAATTTAACTTCCCCCGAACCCTACACTTCACTGTCTTCCATCCGAATGAGTGGATCGGATCAAGAAACCGAAGGAGAAGTGAATGTAGGTGTAGAGGAGGTATCGGGTGTGGGTGAACGGGAAGATTTGGGAAGGTCAGTTTCGGGAGATTAGATTGGAGAAGGGAGAACCGAGATTGGTTGTCTGACCGGAAGGGGTGGGGTCTACTGGGCATATGAATCGGAATGGAAGGAGAGGCTGTATGGGGGAAGGGCGATCGGAGACTAAGGGGGCTAGGAAGGGAGGGCGATCGGAGGTTAGGGGAACTGGCAAGGGCGGGCAATTGGCGAGGGGAACCGGACGAGTGGTTCAGTGGGGCTGGTTCGGGTCTGGGCGAGCAGACTGGGGGTGTGGCTGAAGAGGTGGGAGATCGGTGAAGGGAACTGGGCGAGTGGTTTGTTGGGGTCGGGTCGAGTCTGGGTGAGCAGTGGAGAGGTGGGCGATCGAAGAGGGGAGTCGGGCTAGTGCTTCGGTGGGGTCGGGTCGGGTCTGGGAAAGTGGACTAGGCCGAAAGAAGTGGGTAAGGATGATCGGGTTTGGCAGTTAGGATTGGGTGTAGGCGATCTGGAGGGTGGGGGAGGGGATAACGATTATCAGACTAGCTTCCCTGTTGATTCGCAAAGCTTTTCTGCCTATGCTTTAGAAGGAGAAAACTCATTACCTATCTCAAAAAAATGATGTTCATTTAGTTTTTAGCAAAATGACTGGAGATGATCTCGATCGTCTTCATAGAGAGTATTCCATTCCATACGATTTCAATTAATCCCTCCTCCAATTAATAAGAAAGCCATGTTTAGTTATGGTTTGAACAAGCAAGTAGTTTATGTAGCTTCTTTGAATGGGGGCTTGCGTTTCCCTTTAAGTGACTTTGAAGTGGAATTTCTTAATGCCCATCACTTATCCATTTACAAGTTGAGTCCCAATAGTTGGAGGATCTTGAAAGGGCTTTAGGTTGTCGCCATGCTTCATGGGTTTTCTCTCTCTTTGAGGTTGTTTCATGCCTTGACTACTGTGTCTGGTAAGACCAAGGACTTTTCACATGTACAAGCAATGAGGAATTTAAATATGTTTATCACTCCTACTCATTGTAAAAATTTTAAGCACAAAATTTTCATTGTTGGCATCCTAGCTTGACTCGTCTTAAGCATGTTGGAAGACATCCCATGGTAAGTCTTTGAGGTAAGGTTTGGAGCCTCTATCTGAGTTAAAGGAGCTTCAAGTTAGAACTTTTCATAAGTTCCCTGCCTTAAATGATGCCAATGTGTTCATACACTCTTTTTATAGGGGCGAGTTATATGATGCCAATATGCAAAATTTGGCAAGTCAGGATGGTATTATTTGCTTTGGACTAACCTTTATCTTCTTCTTGATTATTACTTATTTTTTTTAATGTTTTATAGTATGCATGGATTTTGAGTACTTGTCAATATCCATTTTACTAGTGGTATATCTAACATTTATATTTTTTTATGCAACTATATCTAGCCTTATGAAGAAGATAGCAGCTAAGAGGAACTCTTCATCAATGGAACCTACGAAAAGGATCATCCTTCATCTTAAACTTCGCTCTCTGCATGCTTCTCCGTGGGTTCCTCTCACCCATCTAGGGCAAAAGGCTTCTCAAGATAAGGTTGCGGGTAAGCGCCCCATTCGTGAGAATATTCCACCTCCTCCTCCACTTACTACAATTTTGAAACTTAACTCTACCCATTCGAACAAGCATTCGGGTGAGGCTTTGGAGAGTCCATTGGTGAAAAGGATAAGGAGAAAGGTAGTCTCAAGTCTATTTCTCTAGTCGAGTTGATTGAGGAGCAAATGGGTGGGCAATGAGAGCCTCTTTCTATAAAGGATTCTTGCCTTGCATACAAGGTAGCTTGTTCCTTGTGCTTAGTGATGGATAAGGAGCTGATTGAGGATCGCTCTGACTATGACATTACCTGTGACTTGACTAATCTTTGTCTTCAGGTAAGACTTATGTTACTTTGCTCACTTTGTTTTGCTTTGCCTTATGATTTTCCCATATATATATATATATATATATATATATATATATATATATATGGAGCATCTGTCCACTTGCATTGTGTGTGTATGGAGGGTTTGGAGATGATTGTTGTTCTCTAGCTTCGCTCGGAGCACATTCAGGGTCGTTTGAAGAGCCAACGAGATTCTTACAAAACTCATTTTGAAGAGGAGAGGAAAGCTTCCGAGGATCTTCGCTCATAACTCACATCCTCCAATGAGCTCCTTGTAGGGGAAAAGACTCAAAGGGCTTTGCTTGAGAAGGATCTTGGTGCTGAGAAAGCTAAGTATGAAGCCTTTGATTGGGATGTCATCAAGCGACTTGAAGATGTGAAGGCCACAGTTGAAGAAGGTCATGTGTGACTCCTTGTAGATTATTTAGACAAGGTTGCTGCTTCTATTGAGAGCCACTTTGGTGCTGGTAGCTCCTCCTTTTTAGATGACATTAGACCTGATGAGAGCCTTCTTGATTTGAGTTTCTAGTCGGAGGCCATGGAATTGACCCAGGATGCACCTTCTTAGGATACTCACTTAGCTCCCTATATGGCAACTGACTAGGCTCAGGAGGTGGATACCCATGCTACCATTCCCATTGAAACGACCCATGGTGAGGGAGCTACTGACCAGGAGACCCATACTACTACTTAATGCCTTTGTAGTAGCTTAGTATTCTCATCTTCTGTTGGACTATGTTCCCTTTATGTTTATGTTATTGCTTGAACTTTTAGTTTCTTATTGCGTGGATGTATCCTTTTGAACTTATGTTGGGTGGAATTTGAATTTCTCCAAATTTCCCAAGTATGAGGGTTTGTGTTCGAATGCTTGAATTTGATGATTTTTGTTTGAGTACGTGGCTGTGCTTATCATACTTTTATCCCCTTCGATAACTGTTGCTATGTGAGCTTGGTAACATGAATCCCTTTTCTTTTCTCTTTTTTCTTTTTGAAATCGGAAATTTATTGTGTTCTATTTCGGATTTCAATAAGATATTTTCTAATTTTGTCAAGTGAGTTTCCACTTGAGTTGTTGTTTATGCATTTTGAATGCCATTTCAAGACGGTGTCTTTTATACTGCCATTTTGAGCTTTGGCAGCCAATTTGTGCTTATCATTTTGGAGTATTTGGGCAAGCCACTGCTCTTTTTACCATTACAGGGCTTCCATTTTGACATCAAAGGGCGAACTCAAGAATCAAATCATTGTTTTATGCATCACATGGTGACCCATTGTTGTCATTTTGAGAAATAGGGGTGAGATGGGGCTTTTAGTTTCATTTCAAGCCTCGTTGGGTGACCTCCTTCTATTTTTTTGAAGTAAGGTGCCGATCCCCAGTCTTTGGTCATCATTTAATGTCTATGATGGCATCTAAGAAGTGCCATTTTGGGGCCTAGGGGCGAGCCGTAGCCACCGTCTCTACTTTATGCTGGTCCGTCCGCCTCTACGGTGCCGTTTTGGGGGAGGGGTGATCTTTGGGGTTTTGTCGTTGTTTATATGTCTTAAAGTTGCCTTTTAAGGCGTCATTTTGGGAGATGGGCGAGCTAAACATGCTAGCTTGTCATTTTATGCTTGAATCGGTGCCTTAAGGTTGTCATTTTGATGATGTGGAAAGCTAGTGTCCTAGGCTTCCATTTTGAGCTTTAACAAGCGACCCATGCCTGTCATTTTTGGATATTTGGGCTAGATGAGGCTTTGAGTATCCTTCCATGGTTTACCAAGAATCCTTGGGTCACCACTTTTGAGATTTGGCGGTCAGCCTGACCTTTTGAACGTTGTTTCATGTTTTATTAGGCCAACCATTGTTACCATTTTGAGAGGCCAAGGGTGATTCAAGGCAAGTTTGGGTTCAGTATGGAGGGGTGAGTTGCGTTTTTAGCCTCAAGGGCAAGCTTATCCCTTTTTCTTGTTGTTTTGAGGCCTGAGACATATGGAGGAGCTGCCGTTTTGGCCTCTAGGGCGACCTCGTTCCTTTGTATCACTGTTTATTTTTACACTTGTTCAAAATTTATATTTATTCATCCTCATTATCATTTTTTTTATATATTTCCTCTTCGACTTTGACTAGTATGGCAAAGTTGTATCTTCGCTTAAATAGATAATAGTGGACTAACCACTACCTCTTTCTCAGCTTATTTTTATATTGGAATTCCCTAAGGATTTCTCTGAGGGTCGCCTTATGATTTTTTTGAATAGCCTTTCCAATAATGCTTTTGCATGCATTTGGATGAGCTATTCTTAATCTTTTTGGAAATGGTCTTCTTTAAGCCTTTCCTCTTATTTATTTTGGGTGAGCTACTCTTTGTAGGAGCTCACCCTTTGCGTGCTTTATAGATTTCTCAAGATAAATTATGTCGGGAACGTCGGGACCTTTTAGTTTTCTTATTTTCTTTAAGCTTTTGGATGTTATCCTAACCCAAACTCTTTGAGTTTTGAGTGTCTTTGGCCTTATTTCCTTAGCTTAAAGCTAAAGTGTGGATCCTAACTTATAATGTCACTAGTGCTATTTTTAAGTGGATTTTAACAATATCGCTTTTAAAATTAAGATATGAATTTAACCATTAAAAATAATTATAAATTTTGAGAAGAAATTCCATTCATTCATTGATGTTTCGACAAACATATTTCATAGGCTGTCAAGACTCAGTAGGTGCACCCGACCATCCTAACTAGGTGGCACTGCCTTAGCACCCTCATCATCTATCTTGGACTTATAATACTATTTACATCAATGTTAAAAAAGTAAAAACTTATAAGAAAATGAAAACACTAACTGAATTTAAGATAATAAGAATTATGGAAAATACTTTCTAATATTGTTGGCATTTCAGGTGTGGCGAAGGGTCTTTCCGTTCGCATCTTCTAGCTGGTATGCTCCTAGCCTTAACACTTTTGTAACTTTGTATGGCCCCTCCCAATTTGTCTTGAGCTTACCCACACCAACATTTCCTTTGACGATTTTCACTTTCCTAAGCACAAGGTCTCCCTCTTTGAAGCTTCTATGATGCACCCTTCTGTAATGGTAGCGTGCCATTTTCTGTTTGTAGGAGGCCATCTTGCATAGGCCTGATCTCTTAACTCTTCCACCAGGTCTAGGTCAACCCTTCTTTCTTTTTCTTGGTCGAGCTGCTCCACGAACTCAACTCAGGAGTTAAGCTGGCCTATCTCCACCAGTATAATTGCTTCAGATCCGAACATTAATGAAAAGGGAGTCTCTCCAGTTGGAGAACTTGGAGTTGTTATGAAACCCCATAGTACACTATATAGTTCTTCTGTCCACCATCCTTTCTTGGTCTCCATCCTCTTCTTTTAGCCTTATAATATTGTTCTATTGGTTACTTCAGTTTGTCCATTAGTTTGAGGGTGAGCGACTGAAGAAAACTGAAGGTCTATTTTCAACCCTGAGCATAAGGACCTAAACTATTTATAGTTAAATTACCTTCCATTATCAGTGATTATTACTCGGGTTTCCCTATAACTACAGATGATTGCTTTCCACAGGAACTCTGTCACCCTATTTTGAGTAATAGTTGCGACTGGCACAGCCTCTTGCCACTTCAAGAAGTGTTCAATAGCCACTATAAGTAACCTTTCTTACTTTGTTGAGGGTGGAAAAGGCCCTAGGATATCTATTCCCCATTGGAGGAAGGGCCAACAGGCTCCTATGGGCAATTGCAAGGTAGTCGGTTGTCTCGCAACATTTGCATGAATCTGACATTTTTGGCACTTTCTCACCATCTCTTCTGCATCACGTTTGAAGGAAGGCCAATAATATCCATATACAAACACCTTCTGAGCTAGATTTGAGCTTACCTCATGGGCTTTGCAGATCCCTTCATGGATTTCCTTCAACACATATTGTTTGAGCTCCTTAGGTATGCATCAAAGCCAAGGATGTGTCTTGGATCACCTGTATAGGTCACCCAGGTACCAATTATACTCTTTTGCTCTTTTGATCAATCTCTCAGCTTCCTTCTTCTCCTCAGGGAGTTTCCCATCGGTTAGCCGTTCCACTAAGGGCTTCATCCAACTACCTTTCCATTCAATAGATCCGATAAAATTTTCCTGGGTGGACTTAGAGCTTTGAACACCATTGGGATGTTGCATAAAAAGTACATCTTTCCAGTTGCCATCGCTGTAGTAATCTTATAAGCCTCTTTCATCTTTTCCCTCACTACTTGGCTGACCGTCCATCCAGCTTGCATCATACTTTTCAACATATCCAAATAAGGTTTTAGGCGATCTTCTTTGATAGTAAAGTTTCCATTCAACTGATTTACCACCAACTGGGAGTCGCCGAATATGGTTAGGGTATCCATCCTAACTTCTCCTGCTAGGGATAAACCATTTATCAGAGCCTCATACTCAGCCTCATTATTTGTTGGACTGAAGTCCAACTTAACAACTTATTTGAACTCCAATCTGTGGGGTCCCTTCAAAATGATGCCGGCCTCGGATCCTTCTTTACATACTACCCCATCCACATACAATTCCTGAGCTTCTTAAATTGTTGGATTGCCTTCCTCAGTGGGAATCAGCTCGGCTATATAGTCAGTCAGGACTTGTGCTTTCATTACTTTTCTAAGCTCATACCTGATCCCAAAGCTTCCCCTTTCACTGCCCATTCGGCTACTTCCCTAAGGTCTTAGGTTTCTACAATATCTTTTTCAAGGGTATGTCAGTTCCAACTACTACTTGATGGGATTCAAAACAGTGTCGAAGCTTTTGAGTAGCCATATATAGGGCTAGGGCGTGTTTTTCCAGGAGTGGGTATCTGAGCTCTGAGTCTTGTAGAACTCGACTCACATATTAAATACGAAATTACTCCATCCCTTCTTCCCTTATCAACATTGCTACCACCGAGTCAGTTGTTGTGGATAGGTACAAAAACAAATCCTCCCTCGCTATTAGCCTACTCAAAAGAAGTGGAGTAGAGAGAAAAGTTTTTAGTTGTTCGAAAGACTTTTTACATTCCTCCGTCCATTCAGATCTCTTTAAGCCCTTCAAAGTTTCAAAGAAAGGTTGGCATCTCCTAGCAGTGCAAGAAATGAACCTCCCAGTGCTGTAACTCTCCCATTCAACCGTTGCACCTCTTATATCTTATTGGAGGGTTTCATTTCCATAATAGCATTGATTTGGTCTGGATTGGCTTCAATCCCTTTCTGGGAGACCATATATCCAAGAAACTTTCTGGCTGGGACCCTAAAGGCACATTTCTCCAAGTTTAACTTAAGTCCATAAGCCTTTAGAACATCAAATGCTGCACAGATATCCCAAGAGGATCTTCAGCCTTTCGACTTTTTATGATCATATCATCAATATAAACTTCAACTGTTTTTCCAATCCGCTCTTTGAACATTCGATTGACTAGCATTTGGTAGGTTGCCCCTACATTCTTTAAGCTGAAAGGCATATTTTGTAATAATATATCCTCTAATCTGTCACAAAGGCCATCTTATCCTCATCCTTC
>CAOJBK016200075.1:0-13266 GCA_948294925.1 Codiaeum variegatum | reverse complement strand
TCAAAAAATGGGTCAGTAATTAGTCAGTACAATCTGGCGGTATTTCAAATAATTATTTCCCTCTAATTTTGTGACCAATTACTGACCCAAAAAATAGGTCAATAATTACTGATCCATTTTTTGGGTCAGTAATTGGTCAGTAATTAATTAATTTAATTTTTTCCCTAAATTGGGTCAGTAATTGGTCAATAAGTATAATTTTGGGGTCAGTAATCATTGACCCAAAATATTGGGTCTGTAATTGGGGTCAGTAAATCTAAAATTTCTTCTAGTGCTAGTCATTTGCTTAGATCAGAAAAGTGTTGCCTTTGACCTTAAAGGCAACGGTGAATTTCCCAAAGATTTTTTTGCCAAAGTGTTGCATTAGGGGTCTATTGCAACTCTCTAGGGCCTAATACAACATTTTTTATCATGTTTCCTTAGGCCATTTATGCTATATTGTAAGTAGCTTTTCATATATGATTGCTAAATTCTTTCTATATATGTTTTAATGATTTTAGCAACTAAGTTTTCCTCAAGTCACTGATTCAGGAGGAGTTTGTCAATCACCTAAAAACATTAGATGGCTTATAGCATTAGACATCTATTTATCTACTTGACTTTAACATTATAGAAATTCACTCAAGGCTTTTTCATAATTTACTCAATATTGAATTTCTTTGCAAAATGCAGTTTATACTTATTGTGTTTTGTCACCATTAAAAAGGGGGAGATTGTTAGCCTTATGGTTTAGCAATCTCATTTTAATGATAATAAAACAATTTAAGATGAGTGTGTATACTTTTTCTTAATGTGTAAAGTGCAGGATTAAGTCAATATCCATAGGAGGAAAATTACATCATCAAATGATTATATGTTATTGAACTTTAAATACCATATCAACAACACTTTAGTTCCTTGATCCATAAATAATCAAGATGTTTCAAAGAATCTAAGGCATCTGAAAGGGTTAGATAGCTAGAGGCTCAGGCATCAAAAGACTCAAACATCTAGAGGCTTAGGCAACTAAAGAGCCAGACAGCTAGTGGCTCATGTACCTAAAGAATCAAACATCTAGAGGCTCAAGCATTTAAAAGGTCAGATAGCTAGAGACTCAAGCACCTAAAGACTAAGATATTTAGAGGCTCAAGCATCTGAAGGATCAGATAGTTAAAGGCTCAAGCACCAAAAAACTCATACATCTAGAGGCTCAGACATCGAAAGATTCAGACATCTAGAGGCTTAAATCTGTGAAGATAAGAATTCAAGCTAAATTCAAGACATGCCAGACATCTGAAGGTTCATGTCAATCATGATAAAAAATTCAAATCAGTCGTCTAGATATATGAGTCTTCAAAAGGTTTAGAACTTAACTATTTAAATTCGATGTCTAATATTATTATTAAATAGATTAACATCTGAATTTGTATGAAAATATTTTAGCACTCTAAATGGATCATTCATTTCTTAAAATACTTTCATTCTCCACCTTGGTTAGTGAACTGATTAGTTCAGTCAACTGATTGGTTCATTTACCTAACTGGTTTGGGCGCCTGACGATTTTCAAAAAGTATTAAATAGTAACAAGGTAGAGAAAACTCTTTTCTCTTTGTCTATTGATAGAATCCCTATTTTATACTTAGTCTTGTTAGTCATAAGCGATGCCTAACATATAGTGACTACTTAAATAGGAATGAATATCATGTTAGGGTTGTATGCCCTAGAGCATATACATTGTATATATATTTGCAATCTTAATCCCTTAATGGAATTTAATACATGTGTTTAATTTAATAATTCCATTCATTTTTGTGATTAACTTATAAATGTTCCTTATGTCTTATGTAAGAGAATATATACTAAAAGAGTTTAGGAATATGAAGACAGATTCTCTTTGCCATTGACTTTAAAGCTAGTTCATGGTTATAGGATTATTTGTTGAAATGACATTAGTCTGAAAAATCTTCACCTCTATTGTCACCCATGACAAGCATGAGATACTTATTGGTATGAAGGTAGTGAGTCTCATGCTACAGACATGTGATGTCGTGACAACATGTGGACACACTCATGTGATGAGTAAGTTGAACAGTGACCCTAGATGATAGATAGATGGGTTTAATCCACTAATCAATATCTTATCATCTAGATCATAATTGTGCATATAATCCTTAGACTTGTGGTGACATGTTATCTAGCATATTGGTGGCTATGGTTTATTACTACTTATATACCAATGCTATCCAAGTATAGGTATAAAGCATGTGATGGACAAAATCAATGGTATGTTGAGATAAATGATCGCTAAAAAAGGATTCATTAACTTGGGTAAATAAGGAAGGAATTGCATGACTTCTGGTTATTCTTGATACTTAAATCCTTGGCTATAGTAGTTAAGATTCATTAGAAAGAGTTTCTAGTAGGAATCGATTCATCGAGGACTTGAACTAGACAGAAGCCATATAATCTAGCTTATAGGGTTTGACTATTCCATGACCCTATCTAAGATCAAAAATTCGTAATGAAGGGATTCGAGTACATGATAATTACGATAAAAAGGTCTATGCAATGTCAAGGATACAATCGCTGACATTCATTTCTAATTAGGTAATCGTGATATGTTATGTTAAGCATCACTCATGACTTATGGGACTAAGTGTGCAATGGGATTACACACTTAGAAGAAAGAAAAGAGTTTTCTTTATCCTATTACTAATTAGAACATGAACCTAGTAAGTCACATGCCATAAAGTAATTTCCATAGCTTGGAATTAAATCATATGGATAATTAATTAAAGAGTTTAATTAATTATTAATGATGATTGAATTAAACTTATAATTAAATTTACAAAGACACTATCATGTATTGAAGTTTAATTCATAAAGGGATTAATTAAACTATGTCATAGTTTGTATGAGATATAAATGGACATAACTAATTCAGATGGTTTTGGACAAATAAAATAATTAGGCTTAATCATGAGATGATTAACCTAATTCACATTAGATGTGGTTAATTAGAGATTAAGGAGAGTACCTACTAATTATGCCTAAGTTTTATTTGACTAATTACCTAGTCAAATGGTCAATTAGTCAAATAAATACATTTCCTATTCTCCTCTTTAAATTAAGGAAATGAGAGAATAGGTTATTGGTATAAGATCTTTTAAGCTCTCTTAATTTCCCTAAGTGATTTAAATCAATCACTATTCATCTTCTTACTCTATCATCTTCTCTAAGAGTTATAGAAAACAAGCTCTCTAAGAGTTATAGAGAGAAAGTTGAAACACCACACCAAATAAAGAGATTTCAGTTTGTTCTTAAAGAAGTGTTCTTTAACCATAAACTATTTTTCTATATCTTTCTGAAAGAGAGTGTGGAGAGTTCAAAGTTCAAACTAATCCATACATCTTAAGTTATCAAGTAAGGGTAATAGAACCAAAAGCACTTGGGTAACCAAAGAGAGCTAGTTCGATTTTCTTATTGAGGAAATGAGATTAAGCGTTGGGAAAGCTTAGGTATGAGTTGAGCTAAAGTCTTCGCACTTAAGGAGCTTAACAAAGGAAGGAATTAAGGTATGTTATACTTCTAATCTTCTCTTTGGTTATAATTATGTTTTACATATAAGATTATGGGTCCAAATTAGGGTTTTGGCATTTATCAAAGAGTTTGATAAATGGTTAAAGTATCTATGTTAAAAGATTTTTAATATAAAACAAGTTTTTAAAAAATTTTTGAAAACCAAAAAGTGAATCATCCTCGATTCCAGACATTTTTGCTTTCGTTGTGCAGCTCAAAATTTTTCCTTCTAGTGGTATCGGAGCCATCCAATTTTTGCACAAAACCAAGGTCTGTTAAGGGAATACGGCCGTATGGGTTCAGACATATGACCATATGCTATTGTCTGACTAGCTCCCTATATCTGTAGACTGGCATACAGACATATAAGAGGAATTCTATAAGACCGTATGGTCATGAAGGGATTGTATCCTATGCCACTGGACTAGCATATGCCGGTATAGAAGTATTTCTGTATGATCATATGAACTTGTCCATACGCCCGTATAGGAAAAATCTATAAGACCACATACTAGCTCAGTAGCTTGGATTGGTTGTTAGTCATCACATATTAGTATATAAGAGTTATATATTTATGTAATGTTGTGGTCTTGGCATGAATGGATGATTATGGACTTTTAACTTATAAAATGAATTTGTGGCATATGTAATATTCTTTTATTATATAAGGGGTTTATAATTAAGTGTTAATTACTAGCTTAAGTTTTCAATTCATTAATCCTGTGAGCTGTCTTACTTTATAATCTTACCTTGGTATGACAAGGATACTTTATGTACACAAGAGATATGGAGATGCAAGAACAAGGGAAAGGTTCAACCCATAAAGGTGGCTTGTAGGAGCATAAAGATTAGTGTAGTCAAGAATGCTTGTAATTAGATAACCTAAATAACTCTTACTCATTCCTTGTGGCTAGGAATTTAGCCCTTAAGTCCATGATCATGCTTATGTTTTTATCATTGTCTATTTTATAGATATATATGTTATATATATGAAGCATGAGATCATATAAAATGGATAAGGTGCAAAGTGAGACCTAAAATTAATAATGCCCAAAAATCTTCCAATTTTTATATTAAGTTATGGCTCTCCATTAGAGCAATGATTCTAGAAAATCATTTCCTTAAATTATTATATAGAATGAGATGTTGTGAGTATGAGATACATTGTATGTCGAGAATGGCAATGTTTACCTGAGCCATACAATGTTCAAATCTTCATACTTATTAGTCCAATAGGTCTAACTTAACTAATATGAAAGGCCAAGAATGATAATGTGTACCTGAGGCTAAAAGTATTAGGAGACAATATATTGAATCTAATTAGAGTTATGAAGAGCAAGAATTACTCACTTGCAAGAATCAATCCTTAGAAAGACAATATGTAGCTTACGGGTATATATAAACAAGTGTTGTTCACTTGCAAGATTTCAATCGACCCACTAGAGATTCACCCCAATGGAATCTCCATTTCCCATTTGGAAGTGTAAGATTTGCTAAGTTAGTAGGAGTGCTATTTTGATTAAAGGCCAAATCAATATGGTGATTGTTAGCCTCAAAATCTACTACAAAATAGCAACCACAAGTATACGAGCTATTACAATATAGGATGAGAACCCGAGGTCGTATTCCCAAGGACTAAGACTTATTGTGGCTAAGCTTTATCAATTTGTTTCTTTAAAAGCAAGTAAAAGTAAAAGACATTTTGATTTATGATTGAAAAAGTAAATTTAAACAATAAAATTAAAACAAGATAGCAATTTAATGAATATGAATATGCAGTGTTATAAACGTGTCTAGAGAAATTAATAATCCGTAGTCTATCCTTTACTATTTTAAACTATAAATTCTATTATTTAGGTTCAATCTAATGTTTCATACAATCATTTAACTAGAGCTTACCCTAATCTAGCTAATACATTCATAGATATAATACAGAAAAAACATGCATCAATCAAGATTTAAGACTAAAACTTATGAACCCAATTAATTTTAAAATCTTAATTGAATAATTCAATATTTAGACTTCCGCTCTCGCTCCATCATCCAAACCCTAATTAAACTAATTGCTGGTCAAGCAAACAATTTATAATCATTAAATCAATTCAATTAAGCAAAAGTTAAACCTAATAATAATGTTCATAACAATTAATCATATTAAGACTATTTCATACTTAAAACTCAAGACAAAAATGAATTTATCCATGACTAATTTAGAACACAAGAAAATCACAATAATTCTAAGAGAAATCATGCTTAATACCCTTAACACAAAGAAAACCCAGAATTAAAGTAATTAAGTTAAGAATAAACCTCAATTAAACATTAAAAAAACCCAATCTCCTTGGAGAAATTCAACTTCAATCTTTAACACAAACTAAATTAATGAAAAAACTAAACAAAAATAATGAAAATGGATAATTTTGAACTAAGAACAAATTAAACTAAAGAAATAAATGAATTGAGGGTCGAAGGATGTTAGATCTTGAATGTGTTGAATGTTGAATGTGTATGGAATCCTTTAATAAACTTTTTTAAATAAAGAAATAAGTCATTTTGATATTGGAAATCTCTATACGAATTCGACTTGGATTAAAATTCAGAAGACAACTTGAAAATCTTGATTTCTCACTGAAAAACACAAATGCACGACCTAATCGTAAATGTGCACGGCCTACGTATTCCACTCTTATTCCCCATGGATTTCTATATTTTAAAATCCATTTGAAGTGTTTTCCATCTAGATATTCACATGGCTCGTACTGTTGTCTGAAATTTTGAATTCTAAGTTAAATTTTGTACAGAGATCGGCTCGATCCAATAGCTCATTTTATACGGTCGTGCCTTGGTCCGTGCATCAGCATTCTTTAAAAAATTTCTTTATCAATTCTTTAAATCATTTAGAAATTTCATTTATTTATTAAATAACTCCATATTTCTTGAATTTCAGCTAAAATACAATTAACAAACTCATTAAATTCAATTTATGGGAAAAAATATACTTAAATGTAAAGGAAAAATAAGTTAAATTTCATACTAAACAACTCCCCCAAACTTAAGCACTTGCTTGTCCTCAAGCAAAATTAGAATAATGACATTTGAATTTGAAAAACCTAACTTTCTTAAATCAAACTTCTGAAAAAATGAGTTAAGATCTTTCTAATTGTGATTACTTATTTAGTTTAATATCAAAATTTTCATCTCAAACTAAATTTCAACAACTTTATTAGTTTTATAGCATCATTGATCATTAAAATTTTAAGTTAACTATACGAGCAAAACTTATTTTCTTGTAACAAATCCAAAATTTTGGTTAGTTATGGTGTTCATATTTAGGAATTAACTTGACCTTTTTTAAAATAACACATATATCATGCAAATTATTACTTTAAGCACATGCACTTTCTTTTTCTTCTTTTTTTCATTCACATCAAGGAGCCCGACTTAACTGATTTTATCATAAACCTTTTGACGCGAAGGTAAACACTTTGTGGTGTCAACCATCGATTACTCAATTCATCATTTATCATTTATATCAGTCGGCTACTATTATTGTTCATAATTCCCTTTTAAATTTATGTTTCATTTTGTGCAAAATAAGAACTAGGGAAAAATGGAATTATTTTCAAAGCTCATTATTTTTTAATTATTTTTAGTTAAAATTTTCAATTTATTCACAATCAATGCATATTACATCAAAAAGAATTTATTAAAATCTATGTTTCACTTAAAATTTTTCATCAAAAATCTTACTTTTGCAATAATCAATCTGTAAGCTCAAACTTTTAACAAAAATTTTCAGTTTTAATGATACTATAAAATTAGTAAAACTCTTTACTTTGAAGTCCTAGATTAAAAAATTGTTAATTTAATAAGAAAATTAACATATTAAACTAATTAAGCAAGCAAAAATCAAAAAATTTTCACCAAGATTTTCAACAATTCAATTAAACTTATTAAGTTCTCTAACCATAGTCAAAACTTTACGTTTAGCTTGAGATCAAAACAAAAATCAAAATAGGTCCAAGTTTTCCAAAATCATCCCCCCCTCCACACACACACACTTAACATACACATTATCCCTAATGTGTTAAAACTAAACAAAAGAAAAAGAAAGCAAAAGGGAAAAGAAAAACTTTCCCATTTAAATTACCATCATCATCCTCGTCAGAACTATCTGATTATTAATCATTGTCTTCATCCTCGGTATCTGAATACAACTTATATCGATGATCCGATCTTGGAGGGTGTTGATGTGGTATGAAATTATTTTATGCCAAAAATATCATGTTAACACTCATGAGCTAATCACAATAATCTTGATTCCATAACAACAACTTAATAATTTGTTCATGGTTTTGATGTCATGGTATCCTTGACTTTCAATACTATAAATTTGACGCTCAAAGGGCGTCTACGTACGATCCTTCTACCCTTAGTCACTATATTGCCCACTCGGAAGACTACGCCAATCAAAGAAATCTATTTTTTGCCTTTGAACAAAGGAAGGCAGATAGGATGGCAAATCAGCACTAGTGCTAGTTCCCGCAAACATACTAGGACCCAAACTAATGCTCGAAGGCATACTTGGACCCGACTCAAAAATAGACCTAACCATAAATGAACTAGGGCCAACATTAGTAAAAGAAACCCCAATAATACCAACATCAACAAAACTTGGCCCAACAAATGTACTAGGACCACCCAAATCAGAACTTGGCCCTATCGACATGCTAGGACCGGAAATTGCAGCAATACCAGAAATAGTAGTTGAAATAAAAGGTATAGAAGAAGTAGAAGGTGGTACCTCAAGCGTCGTGTCATGCACAAAAGGAGGTGGTGGTGAAGGCTCTGGCTTTGCATAGTCTGCATCAAATTGTCGAATTTTGCTTACATCCATTAACACTAGATTCCCATCTACTGTCAAACCTTCTTTATGCTCAAAATTAAAATTTAATTTCATAGCTAAATGCAAAAAATAAGCTCCTCCAACCAAATACCCATCCTTTTTTGTTACTTAGTTCATAAACATCTTCAATAAGAAATACACAACATTTACCAAATTCTCTTCTCTCATATTACTTATAATAAACCAATATCACTTTGGATATGTCCTATGCTATTATGTCGAGGTGTAATGGTATAGGCCAACAAATTATGCATTACTCTCATATGGAAGTCAGTATACAAAGTAGCTATCTCGCTACTCGCCACAAATCTCCAATGTGTTCCCGTGTACTTCTTTTACCAATCTATTTTATTAGCTTGATTTCTCCAATCAGTTATGGACTCTTGACAAACTAGAGACTTGAGTTTCTCTTGCGTATATAACCCAAACAACTTACCAAACTTCTCTATTGTATATACATATGACTTCCCATTCAATCTAAACTCTATTGGTTTAAAAATATTATGCCTCTTCCCCTCAAACCTGACTGTACAATAAAACTCAAGAGTAAGTTCCTTAAAAGTTGAAATGTTGATGTTGAAGAAGTTCCTCCAACCTAGTAGATCAGTGTACTACCTCAACTCCATATGTAAAGGAGTCCCCTCTAGGCTAGCCCAATCGATAAGCCAATGCGGAAGGAATGGCTTGCTGGCCAAGACCTAGAATCTCTTTTAGCTCTCATCATCTTGAAAGCTTGGCATTAGATGCCTAGCAATAAAACCATCTCTGATCGGTATAAGTGCTACAATTGGTGCTGGAAGATCGATTTCCCTTCATGTTCACTTTCTGCCCTTTGATTTTGCAATTGCTTTTCCTTTTTCCTTATCTCTTTCCATCTATAAATAAATAAAAAAAAAAGTAAAAACATAAATCTAATATGCATATATCACAAATTAGAGCCTAATACCATGTCGAACCATAAATTCCATGCTAAAACTGTCAAATTTTATTCAAAATAGCTATTAATGAGTCTTGACGCATAAAATCATAAAAAAAAGCACTTTAATCATTGTTTTGAACCTCTTTTGAGCTTTTAATCAAGAACATAGCATGTATTAACACAAATACATGATTTTAAACTCAAATACAAGTTCTTACTCCTATTATATAACAAAATCATCAATTAAACCCATCCTATGGACTCAACTCAAAAGTAAGGTCCAAAATATCAGTTCTATATGGTCAATCAATTTAAAAACATTAGATACAACAAAACCTAGAGCCTACACAATTAATCTCAATCAATCTATAACTATAAGTCCTATGTATGAATGAGAATCAAGTTTCTAATTGGAATTCAATTATATATGCATATTAATCAATGTATTTAGCAAAAATTCCAATATGAAAACCTAAAACATGTCTCTAAAATAGATATCACACAATTCAATTCAAACTTTCACTTACTTGTGAATTAAATGCTAATAGATGAAAAAACTTAAAATTTGAAGCCTTTTAATCGAAAAGTATTCGATCGGGTAGAAGTGATTTTGATTATAGATGAGTTTTAAGTGAGTTGTGTGAGAAATCATTTGAGAGAAAAATAAGGGATTTAAAAAGATAAAAAAAAATTATTTTTAGTTTTAAAAATTGATTTGAGCGCGTTTAAAATTCTGGGAGCACACGACCTTATATTACGAGCGCACGAGGTGTGCAAAAATTGATCAGCCCTTATGGTGCAATTAATTTCATTCCAAAGGCTCGCATGGAGCAGTTATTAAAAGGGCACGGGGCGTGCGAAAAATAATCAACCCGTGCGGGTGAAATTAGTTTCATTCCAGAGATTCACATGGGGAAATTTTTAGAAGCACATGAGGCGTGTGATGGCCCATGCCAATCTTTGGACTAAATCCCCAAAATCCATTTTTTTATACAATAACTTGCACAGGGCAATGCACGGCCCGTGCGTCAGACAATTTAGGCCATGTGAGTCTCTGTACCTAACTTACCTCAAATATGCTTTTCGCACGGGGCTATTGGCCAATTGCACGGTCGTGCCTTCCTCTGTGCACATCTCTGTTTCTAAAATTTTTCTTCAAAAAATTTATAATTTTTGCGCATTACTTCCCACACTCTTGTAGACCTATTTCAACACTTTAGTCACCTTTTAGTCCTACAAAATCACAACTCAAACCATACCCGTGCATTATTTCCTTATGACTATGGTTTATAAATATAAAAATGAATTAAAAACTAACATATCTAAAGCATCCTAACTAATTTTAATGGGTTACTTATCACTTAGTGCTTCCTTAACTTCATTTTAGCTAGACTTTGTAAATGAATTCAAGGATCTTGTAACTCAATGCTTTCAATTTCCTTAATTTCATCCAAACTACAAAAATATTACTTAACTCGATGTCCATTAATAATAAATTTTTCATCTATTTTAGAGTTAAACAATTCATCAGCTCCCAAAGGATGCATATGAAGTGCTTCGAAAGGACCACTCTAACGTGATTTTAAATTACCAAGAAAATGTTTAACGTGAGAGTTAAATAGTAAGACTTTCATACTTGGTTGGAATTGCTTGCCAAAAAGCCTTCGATCATATAGTACCTTAGTCTTTTCTTTGTAAATCCTAGCATTCTATACGTCTCATTTCGTAGCTTGTCCAACTCCGATAGCTACAATATCCTCTTAGTTTTAGCTTTATCCATATCAAAGTTTAACGTTTTAATCGCCCAATAAGCCTTTTGCTCTAGCTCAACTGGTAAGTGGAATGCCTTACCAAATACTATCTTAAATGGACTCATGTAAATTGGGGTCTTAAAAGCAATCCCATAAGCTAATAAAGCTTCATTAACTCAATTCGACCAATCTTTTCTTAATGAGTTTAATGTTTTCACAAGAATTCCTTTTAATTGTTTGCTCGAGGTCTCAACTTGTTCTGAAGTTTATGGATGATAAAGAGTTGCCTCTACGTGCTTAACACCCATTTGCTCAGCAATTTCTCAAAACGTTTGTTGCAAAAGTGACTTCCCCCATCACTAAAGATCACTCTTGATGTGTAGTACCTACTAAGATATTATCTTTGACAAAACTTATCACAACATTAGTATCATTAGTCCAAGTAGGAATTGCTTCTATCCATTTCGAAACATAATCAACACCAATAAGTATATATTGAAATCTAAAAGAAATTGTAAATAGTCCCATAAAATCAATACCCCATACATTAAAAATTTCAATCACAAAAAAATTAGTAAGAGGCATCTCATTCCTTTTACCTATGTTACCTATTCTTTGACACATATCACAATATTTGCAATAGATATGAGCATCTTTAAACAAAGTAGGCCAAAATAAATCACTTTGGAGGACTTTCTCAACTATTTTTCTACATCCAAAGTGTCCACCACAATGCATATCATGAAAAAATTTCAAAACACTAACCTACTCCTCTGTAGGAACACATCGTCGAATAATTTCATTTTTGCAAATTTGATAACTAGTAAATTATACATTATTTTCCCCCATATTCTTAGTGGATTTTGCTCAATAAATTGAATTCAATGTATTTGTTCCAATATTTCCATCCATTTTTAAGTAATTAATTTGAATTCTGGAGCCAAGAGGAACTATTTCAAGGTTCGGGCTCGAAAGACGAAGAAAAGGGACCAAAACAGAGCGAAAAATCAAGTCCTAGGGGTGTCCCACGATTTGGATCATGGCCTATGAGCCAGTCTATGAGAAATACTAAAAAATGAGAAACATTAGCTTCTCACAGTCCCTATCAAGGGCTATGATAAGGGTTGTGACAGCTCATTGTCTGTTTGCGAAAATCTGACTAGTTTGAATCTATCTCGGTAATTCGGTAATAACACAAGCTATAAAACTCCAATTAAGGAAATTTAGGTATCTTTAGAAATCTAAGATAAATATATACAGCTTTGAATAAGACCACAAAGTCTAATTCTTTCATCTAGATATCAAAAAATTGCATGAAATTTAGATGTTTAATTCTGACAATGGGAAAAGTCAAGAATTGGAGGTAGAGAAGTAGTAGCTTCTCATGGTCCTCGTCACGGGCTATGACGGGGATCGTGAGAGCTTACTACCTCTTAAATCCAAAGGCAAAAAATACACGAGGCGGTCACGGGCGCTACCTCAGGCCGTGAGAGCCGCCCATGACAGCCCTCTGCACTTATAAATAAAACAAATTTTGTTGAAAAAAATGTCTTGTCTTGGATCTTTAGGTCTAAGGTTCATCCAAAAAGCCAAAGAGCTACCAAGAACCAAGGATTTGCATATCATAGAAGTGAATTAGAGGTGGAGAAACACATTTAAATGTAAGATTAAGCAAGATTATCAATGGAATTCAAGGATTAAGCTAGGGTTCATCATGATGGCTTTGGTTTATTTTCAGTCCCTTTTAATTTCTTATTCTTTTCTTAATATTATGAATTGAACTCATATAATCTACCTAGATTAGATGAGTATTTGATGTTTGTATGGATTGATTAATTATTTTCCCCAATGAATTTTAGGGTTTTATTAAAGTATAGATTTTGATTTATATTGTTGCACTTTTCATCTTTAAGTGTATGCTTGTGGATAAGTGATGTTGCCTATTCTTTACTAGAGATAGAAAGTTAGGTTTTGGAACACTCAAAATCAATTAGGTTTGCTATGCTTACTGGAGATAGAAATATGGACTCCTAGGATTTATGTTCTATTTCACTTGTTTTTAATGCGGTTCCTACTTGATTGGTTGTGAGAAGAGATTCCCAACCTTTACTTAGGAATGAGGGGTTTAATTA
>CAOJBK016194677.1:0-19984 GCA_948294925.1 Codiaeum variegatum | reverse complement strand
CCATCCCTCCAAACCAATCATCCCCCCCCCCCCCCCCCCCCTCTCCAATCCTGAAACTACACCTTGTCCCCCAGTTGTGACATAATAATAAACCCGAGACCGCAGCAAGCCTGCTGCCCTGAAACGGAGGGTATCCAGCCTTCCTTAGTAATACAATCCAAGCTAAAGTAGGAAATTAAAGCGCTTCAAACCAAGGTTAGCATAGGTTTGAAATTGAAACCACAAAAGAATAGGGAGAAGGTTACCATAAAAAAAAAACACAAGAAAATAAACATTAAACTAAATTAAGAAAAATTTAAATGATTAATGAGTTACCTCCCATTCAATGCTTCTTTAATGCCATAATAGTTGGAGGTTATTATTACTCATCTTCCACTAAGGAAATGGAGGATTCCTTGTGTTGGATAGCTCTATAAATCAAAACAAAGAAGAGTATGTAAGGGTGTATGCCCTTACATTTCCTTCTTTTAGCAAGAAAAAATTTTTGGTTCTCCATGTGGTGAATACTTGAGCTTGTGAGGTTTGGAACCATCATCAAAGACTTTTACCCATTGGCTTATGGTGGGGCATACGGGTTGAGCTTCAAAGAGACCGAATATGACGTCTGCTTCCTCCACTCTTTGTAAATCTCTGATTATCCACCCAAATGTACTTAATTGTCATTCCAACACCTCCATAAAGTATATTTCCCTCTTTGAAAAAGATTTAGAGATCATAAGTACTGGCTATATACTTGTTTCTCCAATAACTAAACATTGTGAGAAGGTTGGTAGTGGTGTAAAGCATGGTGTGGTAAGGTGTTCAATGGTTGGAATTTGGGCTATAGGAAGGGTGAGAGTTTGGATTATGAGTGGGATATTTACAACACTTGTTCCCACTTCATCCATGTCATATTGTTCACCATTCTCATCTACATCATCATCCAAAAACCACTAGGTGGTAGTGGTCTTTTGTTGCTCCTTTGGAATGGCATTAACATAGTTGGCTAAATTGTCTATTGGTGAGGAATGTACAAATACTAAAATTTGCCCAACTTGAACTTTTAGGTTGCAAAGAGAAGCTTGTTGGCTTGCCATAACAATTTTCATGCTCTGAATCTACTATCAATAGCATCCACTAATTTTACAAACATCTCTTCCAACCTATGCTCTTCTTATTCTTTCTCATCATCCCCTAATGTGGCCTGTATTGGGAAGGTACTTTCTAATACATCACTTTTGTTTAATAGATACTTCTCCCAGTTCTTCATAGACTCCATGAATCTTTCCACTACAAGCTTGAGGGATGACTTCTCTTGTGCTCCCCATTCATATCCATTTAGGAAATCATCTTGATAAATGAGGCCATTATTGTAATAATGACTTCCCAGATATCCCATTCCTGATTTAGGTAGGAAATCCATTGTTGATAGTACCAATCATCCATGGAGAAATTTTTCTAAAAGTAAAAACTTAAAATAAACAAAATGATAAAATAGAAAAAATAAACAAAAATAGATGAAAATAAGAAAATATAAGCATAAAAAGTAGATCAATAGTCGCTATTATATCACTAATATTACAAACAAATGTCCCCGACAATGGTGCCAAAAACATGATGTTAGTTGTGAGGCAACACCAGGGGTTTTACAATTTATAAAGCTCGACGGTTAATTCTACCCTAGCTTTAGGCAAGTGCACCTATCGTTTAGGCAGTAGAGCAGTAAGGAGGTTGATCCAAAGAGTCACCGACTCAAGTACTAGTTCAAACTTAAACTATTGTCTAGTTCATAATTAATGTTGGTTTTGATTGATTGAAAACTAAAAATAAAATTCCTAACTACTAACTACTTCTTAATGGGATAAAGTCAAGATTTAGGATAAAATAAACATGAAATAGAGCATTTACTTAGACTTTGACTCGTTTAAATCACAATTGCAAGAAAAATCAATAACATAATGAAATTTCATTCAAGCATCAAATGGATATTCCTTCAAAATTAGATTTAACCCTTTCTCAAGTTATTAAATCCCTAATCCATAAGTAATGAGTAAAGAATCCCTTTATAAACCAATTCAAATAGGCAAAGCATTAAGCAATTCAAGGAATCAAAGCAAACCTTAGGTGTTTGTAAATCTATCTCAAGCAATAGCAACAAATCCATGTGCCTATGAGTGTTCTAAGCTCAATCTTTCTATCTCTAGCAAAGAAAAAGTAACAACCATTACAAGCAAGCATGCTTTGCTATGTAAAGTGTATAAAATTTCATTTAAAGGAATAAATTGATGCAAACATTCAGTTTCATTAAGAAAACTATTGATTAATTGATACAAATTAATTAAAAGTGTCTAATCTCAATTTACAAGTGATGTTTAACTCATAATAACAAAGAAAGAATAAGAAATTAAAGGAAGATGGAATGAAACCATGAACCCCATAAAGAAATCTAGCTCAATCCTCTAATCCCGTGATAATCTCTCTCAATCTTGCATCAAAATGTGTTGCTCCACCTCAAATTTGCTCCATTGATCTGTAATTTCTTAGTTCTTGGCAACTCTATGGTTTTTGGGTGAGTCCTAGACCCAAAGTACCAAGACTAACCCCTTTTTTCTATAATTTTTCTTTTATACTACTGGAATCTATATGGTCACAATCTTTTGTCTAGGTTGTGACCTCAGGGCATGATAAATGACCATGTTTTAGTCCAGAAGCTCTTCTAGCAGTCACAGACTATTTTCATAGCCATGACTCCAGGCTGTGATATTAGGGATTGTTACTAGTCTTCTACAAAGTATTAGCACTTTCTCTTAGCTTTCCAACGGTACCTAAAACATCTCAATCGGAGCTTTATAGCTCAAGTTATGATCAAAATACCGAAGTACGTTCAAAGCCATCATGGTCTGAACAGTAGCATACTTGGTCCAAAAGCTCTTATATTGCTCATGGGTATTGGTCATACCTATGAGCATAGCCATTGACTGATTCTTTTGAGTTTTCTTACTCCTTTTTACCCTAGTTGCGCTACAAATCTAATGTTTTGCATTGTTTAGCTTCGGATTGAAGTTTAAACCTAGAAAAGCTGAAAACACACTAAAACAAGTAAATTAAACATAGTTAGAATCAGATAATAGCCAAGAAATAAATTAAAAACTAAGTATAATTGACCATTATCAGATTTAAGCATGACTACTGTAGAAAAGGTTTCCTCATAGTCAACCCTTTCTCTCTGGCAAATCTTTAAATATCAAGAACGACCAGAAGTCATAGGATTCCTTCCTTGGTTATCCATGTTAATGAATCATTTCTTGGTTGGACACTTATCCTAACATATCAATGATTATGGCCACCACATATCTTATACCAATACATGACTAGCATCGGTATGTAAGCAGCAATAAACCATAGCCACCAATATGCCAGATAACATATCACCTCCAGTCTAATGATTTTACGCACAATCATGATCTAAATGTGATATTGACTAGTTGGTAATGACCCATATATCCATCATCTAATGTTAATGTGCAACTTATTCATTCTGTGAGTATGCTCATGTGTTGTCACGTCATTACATGTCTGTAGCATGAGACTCACTACCTCTATATCAATAAGTATCTCATACTTATCATGGATTACAACAATGGTGATGGTCTTCCAGATTAATGGCATCCCTACCAATAATCCTGTGACCATGAACAACCTTTAAAGTATCTAATTAGGGGTAATAAGTCAATCATATTCTCAAACTCTTTGAGAATATATTCCCTACAGAATACTTAAGAGACATATATATGTTCAATACAAGGAATGTTTACATTTAAAGAACATATATACCAAAGCCAATTAGGTTTTTGTTTACATTCAAATGATGAGTGTAAGCTCTATGGCATACACTGCTAATAGGAATAGTGTCTGGGACTTTAGATTTTCTAGACAAATTAGCCTTGATGGTGACAATGCCATTCTTCAGTGGGAACTTCAATCTTTGATGCAAAGTAGATGGCATAGCTTTGACCTGATGAATCCAAGGCCTACCCAGAAGCGAGTTTAAGCAAGATGGTACATCTATGACTTGGAATGGTATTTTGAAAGTTGTTGGGCCTATAGTGATGATCAGTGTTGCCAATCCCAAAAATTATCTCTTGGAATTATCATAGGCCTATAAAATTTGATCAGAAGAGGTCAAATTTGTAGCATTTAACCCCAGGAAGCTTGTAACTTTTAGATGGGTAGACATTTAGTGCACACCCATTATCAACTAGAGTCATGGGGATAGTCTTCTTCCTTGTGATGATGGTAATGTATAAAGCATCATTATGTGGACCCCTAGGTGGGGTCTCATTTTCAAAGAAGGAGATCAATGTTCCCTTTGTGGAATTAGTGATTAATGCAACTAGAGTCTCAGGAGATATGTCAGAAGATGTCTGAGTTTGGCTTAGCGCCATGCAAAGAGCTTGGTGATGAGGGTATGAATACATGAGTGAATTCCATATGGAGATGATAGTTTCAATCTTCTTTAATTATTTTAGTATGAGATCCTCTTCAGGTTCAGGAGTCCCTCTAGTTTGAATCAATGGTTGGTTAGATGATGAGGCAATAGCGGGAGCTTGAGTTATGTAACTATGAGGTCCTGCCCAAGCAGCCTGTGGGATTTCCCCGAAGGAGGGCTCATGTGGACCTTCTATAAGCCCTGAAGGAAACCTTTCTGATTGTACCCATCTAACATCACGAATTATGGTCGGATTCCCATATTTGTGCATCCACATGTGTCCGTTAGAGTACACGTCATGCGTGAATTGTATAGAGTCTCCACTTAACCTTTAAGAAAGTTAGTTTATTCTAAGGTGATTAAGAAATCTTTTGTTGTAAACTCCACTTTTAGAAAACATTCAGTTTTCTACCCAACAGGAAAAGTTGTTCTTTTTGGAACCAAAGGGGGTTCAAGGGTTCGTGATATGAAAACATTTAATAAAAATGGTTTTTGTACCATTTTAATTAAAATAAAGTTTTGGCCAAAAAAATCATACAAGTTTACTTAAAATTAGATATTCATGTATGCATGAGCAAGATTATCGAATGAATGCATGAACATGACAGTATGCAAATGACATCCATAAATATGCAAATACAAGAGATTTTCTAGGGATCCTTCCTCTAGCACAATTCAGGTTATAGGGAAGGTATAATGTCCCAAATAAAGCAATAAAAATTAATACAAGCAAAACCATTGAAATAGGGAATCTCCCCTCCAGTCTTATGATATGGGAGGAGCACACATTCCCCAAAGCCATACATTAAAAAAAACAATAATATGGAATAATTGATAAAATGAATAAAATTGAATACGTAAATAATGAAACAATGCAGCAATAAAGTAAATAATAACAAAAATAATAATAAATGAAAAAGGTTTTGGAGTTGAAGCCGTGAAAGGCTTGCCGGCATATCCCTTTGTCATTCTCTCTTCTCGAGAAGGGTGGGGGTTGCTCTGATAAGAGTGGGGTAGTTGTTGGTTTAGTAGCTAATTGATTATATATTTGTAAAAATAATTAACCATGTAAGCTATTAACCAATTCTGAACTTGATTAATGAAAATTGAATTTGAGTGGGTGTTATACCTAACATATTTTAGGGTTTGATTGATTTTAATTATTGAAAAAGAGTTTCCATAAAATTTCTTTAAATCAGTGTTAAAGGGCTTAAAAATGTGTTATGATAATTGTGCCTTAAGTCTGAACTAAAGGGATAAAAATAGTAGTTTGATTATATGTAAGAATTATATTGTATCATGTTTACCTTTTTGCATTGTTTAGGAACTAGAGGGTCTGATAGTTTGACAAAGTCGGAGAAGGTCTCCGTTGTGTTCAGAGAGTATTGATTGACATGATTGATTATCTATAGTGTCTAAAATTAGAGTGTATGTAGTGTATGTGATCTATAGATCATGTTTAGGAGGCTGTAATCTATGCTTTTGAGACTTTAGATGTACTGAAATAGCATAAAAGGATGTCTAGTGAGTATCTGTAAGTTTTTATTTGAGAGTTAGAAAATATCGGTAAAAAAGTCAGAACTCGAATTTGTTATGGAGGGTTGAATTTATAGGAAATCATATAGAAACCTTAAAAAATTGCATGGCATGTACGTAACTTGTGCTATGCATGTGCGTGGGCCATTACGCATGTGCAATGGCCTTAGTGCATGCATAGTTTTGTTTATGCATGCGTGAGGTTGTTTACGCATGCAGCGTGTCATTTTAGACATGGGTGTTTCTTGGGCCTGATTTTCTAAGTCTATGGTTATTTTATCCAATTCAGTTTTTTTGGTTTTATGGATGTGTTTGAAGTCTAATTTGAGCCCGGTTAGATCCGTTGGACTTGTATTAATAGGCCAGAAGCAATGGTGATAAAATGAGAGTTCACAACTGCTTCCCTTAGCAGTCGTGTTCATAAGGATGTGATTGCTAAGTTTGAATGCATTTAATGTAGTAGTTGATAGATTTGCCTATAAATAGGGCATGTAATTTCGTTTTCAATCATCACAACTTTTAAATTCTCTAGAAATTTCTTATTCTTCCTTCCAGGTTTGGAGAATAAGCTTCTGGATGTTACCAATTTAGATTATCAAAGAGGGGGAGGAAGATCTGTCTAGTTTACTGAGTTTAGTTTTAGGAGGGGAGGCCATTCCAACTTTTGACTCTTCCCCACTTAACAACTTGGTGAATAATCCATAGTATAACTTTTCTCTGGATGAATTGCTTGGTGATATACCTAAATCATTTATCGGGCTATCTGATTTTTATGCAATACCTTTACTGAACTGGGATACTACCGATCATTTGATGATGGATAAAGCTCAGCCGCATATGCCTTCCAATTCGAATACACTAGCATACTGACAGGTGCATGTCAGTTGACTTGGCTTTCCCATAGTATGTATTTCCTTACACTCTTTATTTTTGTGTCTTTTTTTTTTATATTTTATTTTTTCAAAATAAAATAGAGTTAGAAATAAGTGGAATTAAAAATAACAAGGATAAAATGAATACCTATCTGATGGCCAGTTTAGCTAGAAAGGTGGTTAATCTCGCCTGAATAAGTTGATCAATATCATAAATGCCCATCCAAAGGTTGCATAGCAGGTAACTGCTGCTTACCTAACTGGTTGGCTACACCTAGTCATAAAGTGTACTCCTGTTTGGGCTCTGATTTTTGCCCTTGCCAAGAGGTTATGGAAGACCACCAACACATTCCATATGTCTATGGGGGAGATGACCATGACCCCCTTTGAGTGGTCTTGCTCGATCGGCATGCAGTTCAGAAGTCGCACTATAGCTTTTGATGCAAGGGAGAGATAGTTCCATGAGTTAAGGACTTTTCAAGGTGAGCATTTGCCAAGTGATAGCCAAGGGCAAATTCAAAAGACTATTTTACTTAACTTACTTGACCGGATGGCCCAGAGGATTGATAATTATACTATTGAATAGTGTGCTCGGGTCTATTTTCTGATCATCTTGTCGACCATTTTCTTGTACAATGAGTGTGGAGTGCTTGACTTGAAGATTCTGGCCTTGTCAAAGAACCTGAGAGACTTTGACAAGTATGATTGGGCTGCTACTAGTCTAGCTACAATATACAGAGGAATGGGCAACTTATCTATGGGTGCCAAAGCCGGCATCCCTTCGACTGTAATCATATGGGAGGTTAGTATTTCCCGTCATGTCACTGATTTTTATAATCCTGATTTTTGCTAAATTGTTTATTTTCTTTCACAGTTGTGGTCCTTTGCCCATTTTAGTGAGCTTGCCCCTAGGGTAGGGCTATAAGATCCACTTCCTTTTTCACTTAAGAGGATGTGGTGTATAGAGTCTTAACTCCATGGGAAGGAGACTTTAGTTTTTTCTAATTACCACCAGATTATGGCGACTAAGACTCATGTATTATCCAAAATAGCTTAACTTGTACCTTTATCAGATTTTTGATTTACTGCTTTTGATGATTTCAGGTAGCATGGTAGCCCTTTCAGTTGTTTACTCTAAGTGGCAGATTCTGTTGGGATCGACTATACTTATGGAGTTCTTCCTTAAAGAGTGTGTAATGGCCTAATCGAGTAGTGACAGGATAGTGCCTACTGACCCTCCCTTAGAGACGAGAGAGGAGATATCGATTTATTTCCAATCATATTGGCAGGTTGGTAGAGCTTGAGAGGTTACTTGCTAGTTGACACCTCATATCCCAAGTTTTAGGCAGCTAAGTTGATGGTTGGGATGCCCCCATTTTGCACTGATTATGTTTTTCTTATAGAGGGAGTATGTGCTCCTAATAGATGGAGGACCTGAGGTGGGATTGTGTATCCAGCCACACCCTTTCAGAGTTCTAGTTCATCTGGCATGGGTGCTTCGTCATCCCACATGCCGGCCAGCTCCATCCAATCTTGGCACTTTATGCCGCTGACTTCTGATCATGCGTCTTACACTGATGCAGTGGGCTTTACCCAAGTGCATTACTTTGGTCACAACTATCTACCATGAGCTTCAAAGGTAGATTTTGACCATCTCCCGGCAATAGTATATTTCTGACTTGCATGTTGATTTATGTTTTGGTTTTCAGACAACTTCTAACTTTTGTCTGTTTTGTAGGTCCCTGCTTTTGCTTATGGACAAAGTGTAGATAATTTTCAGAGATGTGCTTTCAGCTTGAACACCACTCTATCTACCATGAGTCTGAGAGAGAATCAATGGGAGAAGTAGTATGCTAGATGATGTGGACCACCAGTGGATCCTGCAGTTGGAGAGGAGGATGCAACATCTAAGACTAAGGATGATCCTTGATGCAGCTATGCATGAAATGTCATGATGTATTTGGCTGTATTTGAGCCCCAGTCTGTAGGCTTTTATAAAAACAACTTATGTTTATTTTTTAGAACTAATTTTGGATTTTACAAAAAATTTTTCAATTCAGTTCATTTTCTATGATTTTCTAATTTTTTTTAGAATGAAAAATGTTTTGTGTTGAAAATCGAGCGAAAAACAGAATCAGATTGAATAGAAATGGATCATTTTTTGTGGGCGAATGGCAGTATGCCACATGGCAGATGCATGAGTAAGAGCCATTATGCATGTGTTAAGGCCTTTACGCATGCGTAATGGCCAAAATGCATGTGTTTTGGCTTTAACGCGTGCGTTTTGCATGCCCAACCTTCAGAACGTAGTTTTTCTACCTCATTTTGTGTGCTATTATAAATATTCATACGAAAATGATTTCATACTTAAGGAAATCACTGGAGAAAAATTATTTTTCATAAAAATACCAAAATTCTTTTTCCTTTTTAAAAAATGGATCCTTTTTTTAGCCATGTGATGCATGGATGGTGTCAGAAGTTGACCAAAGTGCAAAGGATCAATCTTGGAAGATATTGTATGTCTACTTTACCAACTCTTAGGGACATGAAAATTGATTAGGATTTTCTGAATGCCTATGTGTGATTTTGGAACCCCATTGATCATGTGTTTAATTTTGGGCCCGATGTGGATGAGATGTGTCCAACCTTTGAGGAGTTTTCTATTTTGCTAGGTACAACTCCCATGGCTGTTCTGGTTGTTCCAATTGAGTAGGTAGGCCATTTTAACTCATTCAAGAAACTGTTGGATTTGAGAACGGAGGCTACTTCGGGTTTGGTGAAAGATGATTTGGTTGACCTACCTGTGTTGGCCTTTATGTTTTGGGAGGAATCAAAGAACTCTTTTTGGATGGCTCCGAGGTTAAGGGCCGATGCCTTTGCACTGACTAGGAGTTATATTTTTATGGGCCCAATTGGTTTTGGGGATGTAAAGATTGCTGAGCTGATACTCCAAATAGACGAAGGTAAGTCAATTATGAGTATGATTTTGGCTGAGACACTATTGAGCTTGGGCCATTACTATGGCTTTAGAGAACCTTGAAATATCAATCTACTTCTGCTCTAGGTATTTAGATCCTTTTATACATTTTTATCTTAGCATGTTTTGAGACTTTTCTTATTTGTGTTGTCTTACCTTTTAGATTTGGCTAAGAGATCACCTTAGGATCATTCCTGGACTTGATAGACTAGACTACTCTGCTACTTGGTATTATACTAGAAAGATTGCCTTTCGCCTGGACTCTGAGTAAGAATGGATTAGGTGGCTTCTAAAGTTGGGTCTTTCTAATTTATTGTGAAAGCTCGATTGGTACACTATTAAGTGGTTTATTCAAAGGAGCCAAGGATTCAAGCATGTGTATCTACTCGTATTTCATCATGTGGCATGGTATCAGGCTACCGCAGTCCTTCATCAATTGGGACATGATCAGGAAGTGCCCCCAGATGGCCCTTTTATTTTGGGAGACCACAGAAAATGACAGAGTTGCTAGAGCTGTATTACGTGGTGGATTAAAATTTATTGGGAAAAGGAGAAAGCCAGACGAGTTGCCATCCTAACTGAGATTGAGGGTTGAGCCTGAGTCTAAATGTTAGAACAATAAGACTTCTATTAGATTTATGCTTTACTTTCTGTTTCAATTCATAGTTTTGGTTATTCCAAAAGATGAATAAGACCTCAATAAACATTTTATTTTTATTTAAGATCTAATTTTTGCCTAAGACGCCCTTTTTGGGTTTTCAACTTAGGGAGCTGCCTTGATTGTTGCCTAGACCACCTTTTTAGTTTTCAGTTTAATAGGTTATACCCTAATTTTTGCCTAAGCACCCATTTAGGTTTTCAGCTTAGCAAGTTTCATTCTTTTTTCAATTTATGTTTATTTGTTCTTTTTAACTCTTGCATGTAATGTTAGAGAGTCTAAATAAGAATGTGAATGAAACATTGATTTTCTTGAATGATTTGGATTGTGCCTGTACATGCTACCTACGTATCTCCTTACAAAAGATAATTTGAAAATTGAATACATGGTAATTTTAGAGAATCAGGTCCATGTAGTTCTTATTTGGTAATGTGATGCCTGAATGTATGCTCATATAATAAGAACACTATATGAAGTACTTCTTGAGTTAATCAAGGTTGGTCAGATGGTTCAACTCATTATTGTCGATGTCTATTAGGATGAAGCCTCTACCCCAACCATACCACCCATTATTATCAAAACAACCCCCACCCTTCGTAAGAAGGTTGAACGACGTAGGGTTTGATTCCCATTCAAAGGGGATATGTAGGTAAGCCTTTTTATGACTTTAACTCCAAAACCTTAATTTCTTTTATTTTCTTTGTTGTTTATTTATTATCTCTGATGTTCATTCATATTTAGTTTATTATATTATTGCAATGCCATGTATTATTAAACTATTTGTTATTTTCATTATTTCAATTGTGGATTTGTATTGGGGAAGGTGTGCCTCTCCCAGATATGAAGATAGTAGAGAGGATCCCATGGTTATTCATTTGTTCTTACATTATAATTTACTTCTTTCTTTAGGGATGTGTGCCTTTCTTAGAACCTGAAGTGGGCTAGAGGAAGGACCTCTGATTTATTTCTCTTACCTTTACTGCTTATGAAATTGTCATGCATTATTAATCTGCTCATGCATCATATTTTTTAATGAATACCTATCATGCATCATGTGATATGCCATACATACATGAAAATAAAATTTTAACCAAAATCACACTTTATTAAGCCATAAGTTGTTATTAAAAATGGTAAAACTATTTTTCTCAAAAAATTGGTTTTATCAGATCATGAATCACTGAACCCCTTTTGGTTCGAGGCCAACATTTTTCTAAATTAGGCAAATTAATAAGAATTTCCTAAAATGGAGTTTTATAAAGATGGTATCTTAATTTCCATTGAAAACTATTTTTCTTAAAGAATTAGATGGCAACTTTGAACACTGTACACACCACGTGCATGCCAACGAACATAAGTGAATGCATAAATGTGGGACTTGTCCACAACCGCGACACCATGTGCAATCTAACCCTTCATGGTTGGTTTCCTTGAGCCTTAAACTCGAAGGCATACTGGAAAATCTTACAGGTTTCGGACGATGCCTCACAGCTGGTGACTCCACTAGGGATGTTTGGAAAACTTACACAAAAACCTAAGTCAATTATTTTTTGATAAAATAATATTTTGGTTTAAAACTATGTGAAAATAGGTTTTCATACATCACTTCACAAGATCCTTTATTTTTAGGAAAACCCGGATAGAGAGTAACATCAAGTGAGCTTCCTTCCTTAGGTTTGCTTCACCGATAGTGAAATCATCCAACTCCAAGGCATACCCTCCGATCCTTTTGGTTTGGATAACAAGGTCGCACGTACCATTGGACCCACGTGAACCTCCTAGGTTCACATATGGTTAGGTATATTACACCTCTAGTTGCTGGAGAACCTTCAAACCACCAAGCTATCATGTAATGATTAGAGTACACCCTAGGTCCCATACACCATAATGACTTTGATTATGTAAAACTGTCATCATTAAACCTTTTTCATACATGCATGCATGCATCATGACATCCAAAACATTGAAATTGGACAAAGTGAATTATTCTAGACTGAATACTTAAAACACTTACCTTTTTCATATTTGCCTGCCTGCTACTGGCCTATATCCTTTACAAAAAAAAAGCTAATACCATACCTTTTCTCTTATCAAAAGGTCACCATGTCAAACACTAGAGATATCCCACCTAATGTTGATGCCACTGCACCCAATGTTACTATTACTGCTCCATCTACTAACATTGTTGGAATGTTAGCTGAAATTCTAAAAAAATAAGAGGAGGCTACGAAAAATCAATAAGAGACCCTCTTTGCAATGATGCAAGCCTAAGAATAGACTATCTTGGGTAAGTTCAAAGCCAAACTACCTCAAGTTGGGATCCAACTCACCAATAATGCTTCCACTTCTTCCAACTCTTGCAAATAAGTTTTAACTAATGAAGTTATTATCCTAAATACATAACCTTGTCATGAAAATAGCACCCCTGCTTCCCCTACTATGGATACTTTCCCAAAAGGGGTTGAAGATCATCCACTCCTCAAAACTATGACTGGAAAGTATGAAGAAATGGAGAAAACTTTGAAACCTTGAAAAAGAAGAAGAATGTCTTTGATGTGAAGGCATTGAGTCCCTTCTGCAATGCCAGGCTTTCAACAAAGTTTTAGATGTTAAGTTTTGGGAAGTTTGATGGCACCACATGCCCTAACATTCACTTCAGAATTTATGAAAGTACTTTACACCCCTTGGGTGTGGAAAGTGAGAACTTGTCACCTATATACCGAGACAAGCTACTAACACAATATTTGCCAGATTTTAAAGAACTTGTAAATGTTGGTACTCACCTAGAAGATGGGATTAACTCTAGCCTCATCAATGATGACACTCAGACATCATCCTCCCATTTTAAGAAAACTAATTACAATCAGAAAGAAGGTAAAGTTAATGCAATCTTAGCCCTCTTCAGATCCCAATAAGGGAATTCACCAACTTAAGGGGATTAACACTGAGCTATCTCTTGAAACAGTGTTTAGAGAAGGGTGCATTCCAACCATTAGAGTCTAAGCCCATCCCTAATTCACTACTAAAGAACTTCAATCTTAATGAGAGGTATAACTATCACTAAGGTCCAGGCCATAAAACTAATGATTGCAAGGCCCTTCTTCATAAAATTCAAGACCTTATTGATGCTAAGGATCTTTTGCTACCCACTGCAAACATTGGCACAAATCCTCTCCCTGAACACAATGTAAATGCTATATTGAATGAGTTTGAGGAAGGGGATTCCATGCACCTTATCACTGATATTGTACTATTGAGTAATTATCATTACACCAAAGAAGACCAATCTTCCTTAGAAAGGTCTCTCTCTTTAAATTTCTAACTCTTGATTGGCCATCCTTCTTTAAGGAGGTCAATCCTTGATGACTACTATTGTGTCATCATTGACTTAAGACATTTGGATGAAGAAATAAATGCTATTACTAGAAGTGGAAGAATCACTCAGGCATTGTTGTTCTTCCATCGGCAAGCCAACTAGTGGCTCAATCTAAAGGGACTCCTGACCTTGAAAAGGATCCTATACTCAACAGTTAAAGAAGGCATAAGCGAACATTTCCATATGGAGTCTCCTTATGTCTTCTTATCCTCACCACCAAGATCCTTTATCCGACTTCCTATTTGTCTAGTTCATTAATACACCTGAGAATTTGAAAGAGGCAATTGCTTTGGATTTTGACCCGTACTGCAGCCCAATGATTGGGAATATTATGATGCACATGACCTACTTTCCTAGTCTGGGCCTTAGGAAAAATCAACAAGGGGTCGAGTACTTTAACAACTTCAAATTTTCTACTCCTCCTTTTGGCCTAGGTTATCACTCGATAGATGATAGATTGAGGAAGAGAAAGCAAAAGCCAAAGAAATATCTACAATTACTAGGCAAGGGGGAGAATCTGACATCTTCATGAGTCCCTACTTCAAGACTTTAAATGGGTACTTTGTCAAAGAGGGAGAGACAGTTTCTTACTATGCTTTTCTCAGACCATGGATCTACCCTATGACCAGTATTAGAATTCCTAGATTCAAGCTATTTATTGATGTAAAACTGACTGATGAAGATCATCGGCCTATATACTTTTTGAGTCATGACCTTGAAGAGAACATAGAGGCTGGTTTGTTTAATGAATTTGCTGTCTTAAGCGATAAGGAGGAGAAATGTGACCTTTCCACTTTGATCAAGCATGCCATTGAAAGTTAAAGAATTGACATTTTGACAACAACCCTAATGGAACTCCTGAATCTGAGTTAAATACTGAATCTAAGTTTTCATCTTCTTATAAGTCAGATTTTGATGTAATAGGTCCAGTGGGTTTTAATTATGAATTCGATGTAATCATGGACCTCTCCCTAATTTATATTAATAAGACTACCAAGTTTTCTTGTTATGAGCTTGTCTCTTTATTTTCTTTTGATTTTCCAATTAATGAATATGACCTCAATAAAACAAAAAAAGAGAATAAAATAAATGAAATAAATTGTGAAGTTGAAGAGCCCATAAACACTGGCACTTATGACATGTCTAAGAATACATACATTGTATATGCATGCTTAATGAAATAGGATAGCAAGTCTGGCATTAAAAGATTTAAAGACTGTTTCATCTGAAAGCCTAGCGATATGACCGGACTTGATCCAGGTATCATCATCCACAAAATCCCAGCATACCCATATTGTAAGGCTATCAAATAAAATCTCAGGTGCATGAAATCGGCCTGGTCTATCCTAATCAAAGAGGAAGTAACTAAGCAACTCTGTCACAAGTTCATTGAGCCTATCAGCTATCCATCTTGGTTGGCAAACATTATCCTAGTACATAAAGAAAGATGGGAAAGTTAAAATGTGTTTGGATTATAAAGATCTAAACAAGTCATGCCCTAAGTACAATTTCCCACTACCCCGTATAGACCTTCTAGTCGAAGTACTAGATGGTTTAGAGATGGTTTCTTTAACTGATCTAATTACGGAGTACAACCAAATCTTGGTTCCTCCTCCTGACATGGAAAAGATAGCCTTTATCATTGAATGGGGTACTTACTATTATAGAGTAATGCCTTTCAGATTGAAGAACATTGGAGCCACCTATCAGAGAATGGCTACTATAATTTTCCTTAACTTAATGTACAAAGACATGGAAGTCTACATTGACGACATGGTCATTAAAGGTGCTACTGTTGAATAGCATCTGGAAGTACTGGAAAAGTTCTAGAAGCACTGAAAAAGTTCTTCCTTAGACTTCGACTGTAAAATCACAAGCTAAATCCTAACAAATGCATATTTTGAGCCTCATATGGAGTGTTCCTAGGCTACATGGTTAGTAAGTAAGGGATTGAAATGGATCCACCCAAGTATAAAGCCATTCTCGATATGCCACCTCCTAAAACTCAAAAGGAAGTAAGAGGCTTTCTAGGACACTTATAATACTTTAGTTAGTTTATCTAGCAGTTAGCAGACACTTGTGGATAGATATTCAACCTAATTAAGAAAAACTTCTCTATATGTGGAACAAGGAATGTTAAAGTTCCATCAAATAAATTAAAGAGTATTTACTAAATCCACCAATTCTATAACCTCCTAAGCCTAGTCAGCCATTATCGCTCTATTTTACTATCACTGAAGAAGCCATGAAGGCAATGCTGGCAAAAAACACTCCAGATTCCCACAAGGAGAATGACATCTACTACTTGTCTTAGATAATGCTGGCTCACAAACTCAAGTAAAATACATTGAGAAACTTTGCCTAGCTTCGGTATGGGTCTGCCACAAACTGAGGCACTATCTGGGGGCATACATCATACATGTCCTCACAGACCAAATTCCACTTAAATACCTCATTGAGAAACCTATTCTAGATAGTATAATGGCTAGATGGTTGACACTCTAGATAGCCTATAACCTTAAGTTTCCTGACGAAGACATCCTATTCCTACAAAATGAATCATGGAAACTATACTTGATGGAATCTCAAATCATAAAGGTTATAGTAGTGGAATGGTGTTCCTTACACCTACCAGTGAAAGGTTATCTCATCATTCAAACTAAACTTCAAGGTAACAAATATTGAAGAAGAATACGAAGCATGTGTATCTGGATTAGAATCAGCTCTTCAGATTGGCATCAAGAATTTAGAAGTTTATGATGATTCAAATCTCATTGTCTTCTAAGCCTTGGGGAAATGGAAAATCAAAGAGGAGCGGTTGGTTCCTTACCATAAGCGCCTTAAAGAATTAGCCAATGACTTTGATACTCTCTCCTTTCATTATCTACCAAGAACTTAGAACAAGGTCACTGATGCAGTGGCCACCCTTGCATCCATGATAGAAATATGATGGGTTCATTATCCATCCTATTTTGATAAGCATCAAATTCTAACCAAGATTTGAAGCTCGTTTCATGATCATCTAAGAAGTCGAGGAAAAGCCTTGGTATTGGGACATTTACATCTACCTCATAAAAGGTGAATATCTTAGAAATGCCTCTAAATCACAAAGGAGAACAATTAGGTAACTGGTTAGCAAATACATCCTCAGATGTGACATCTTATATAAAAAGATCATGAATTGCATCCATCTCAGATGTGTCTCAGGAAAAGAGGCTAACAAAATCATGGAGATGTCACCCACATAAATGGTTGGGCATTATCCCAAAAAATCATGAACTAAGGTTACTATTAGCTTACCATAAATGGGGGACTGCACATGGTTTGCCTGATGGTGCCTAAAATGTCAAGAGTATGCAATGCTCCATAAGCTCCCCTCTTCGTTTCTCAATCCAATCTCTACTCCTTGGCCATTTACTGTTTGGGGTATTGATGTCATCAACATGATTTCTCCAAAGTCATCTGTTGGCTATATGTACATTGTAGTTACCATATACTATTTTACCAAATGGGTTGAAGATGCTCCTTACCAAGTCCTGGATTCAAAGAAGCTGGCCTAATTCATCAAAATCAATATCATTGGAAGGTATGGTGTTATGCATGAGATCATCACTGATAATGGCTCCCACTTCCAGAAAGAGGTAGTCACTCTCCTAAAAAAGGAAAATATTGAGCACCATAGGTCTTCCCTATATAGACCTCAGACTAATGGCATAGTTAAAGCCACCAACAAAGCTTTAAAGAATATGCTTCAAAAGATGATCAGAAATCACAAAGGTTGGAATCTGCATTTTCCAAGCGCTCTCGTTGGGTATAAAACCACATATAAATCAACTACTAGACCTATACCATACTCTAATCTATGGAATGGAAGTAGTCCTTCCCATAGAGTTGGAAATTCAGACAGCCAGAGTTCTCTAAGAAGTTCAAATCTCTAAACTCAACCAGAAATATGCCTACTATGATCATCTCAACCTTATTGATGAAAAAAGGATGGAAGCACTTCACCGCACATAAAACTATCAGATCAAGCTTGCCAAGCAATTCAATAAATGGGTTCAAAGTCACAATCTTCAAAAAGGTGACTTAGTTCTGAAAGATATTAGATAAGTCATGCAATACCCTCGAGGGAAATTTAGACCTCTTTGGAGTGGACCATGTATAGTCAAGAAAATCATACTAGGTTGAGGTGTCATCCTGATGGACATTGATGGCAACGAGTTCAACCATCCAACAAATCTCCATCAACTTAAGAAGTATTGCATGCATTCAGGCATCATCATTTATGTAATAAGAACTATGTGGACCTGATTCTCCAAAATTATCATGTACTACACTTTTCAAAAATCTTTTGTAAGGAGATGCGTAGGCAACCCTCATTGGGTATGATCTAAATCATCCAATAAAAATCATTTTTTCATCTTATTTGGCCTCTTTAACATTACATGCAAAAGTTAAAAATGAATAAATAAAAATTGAAAAAAGGATGAACCCCACTAAGCTGATAACCCAAATGGGTGTCTTAGGAAAATATTTAGGGTACAACCTGCTAGATTGAAAATTGAAAAGGAGGTCTAGGCAACAATCAAGGTAGCTCGCTAAGTTAAAAACTCAAAAGGGGTGGCTTAGGCAATAAATAAGAGCTTAATCAAAAATAAAATGTTGATTGAGGTCTCATTCATCTTTTGGAACACCCAAAATAATATATTTGAAATAGAAAATAGAATAAAATAAAGAAAGTTTTAAAAGTCTTATTTTCCTAAGTCTAAAACTCAAACTCAACCTTCAATCTCATTCAAAAGAGCAAATCACTTTTCCTTCTTCTTTTGCTAACGAGACTTGATCCACCACTCGAGATACACTAGAAGCTTACCATAGTTATCACCTAGGATCACCATAGCCCTTGTGAAGTATCTGATCCAGTAAGAGCAGACAACTTGAAGGGCGAATACGGAGTCACGCAGCGGAAGACAGAATTGCTGTCCAGAATTGGACAGTAATTTTGTATGAATAGTAACCCTTTCATTATTTTTTTTAATAAAACATTTGCCATGCCAAAGCACTTTTGACATGCTTTGGTTTAGAAATTCATTAAACTCTATAACAAATAAGTAAACCTAAAAAGGACCTATATTCAACATTAAGGATCTATCCAATTATTATGCAAAACACAATAGAAACGAAGAAGGGTTAGAACGTATGAAATACCTCAACTCCCTCCTTCATTTATCTCCTCAACTGTGAAGCCTCTAGTTTGACTCACACTAAAGCTATCCCTTGGCTTATGTCTCCTTTCCTCCTTAAAGAAACTTGAACCTTCCCTTAGTTGCCTAATTTGTTGGTTCTTACTTCTTGCTTGAGAACTTGAGAACTTAGGGATTTGTTTGGAGTTTGAAGAAAACACACACTCCTTTTCAAAGGATATGGAAGAAGAGATTATGGATGAAGAACTCTTCTTTAAAATAAAACTCTTTTTCCCAAAGATTGTGTGTTGATTTGAACTTTCTCTCTCTAACTCTTAGAGAGCTTCTCTCTCTAACTTCAATGAAGAAGAAGGTGAATAGTAGTGAGTTCAAATCTTATCTTTCAAAAAGATGACTGCCAGTCCTATATATAAGTCCACACTTCATCCATTTAATGTCACCTAACTAAAGTGATAATTAGTGGTGAAGATGGTTACATGTGCTAGTGTTCTATTGGCTAAATGACTAAGTAATTAGTCAATTAGTCAATGTAATTAGCACATGTAATTAGTAGGAATCATCTTTGCCAATAATTACTTACGTCTCATGTTAATTAATTATCATTCATCTAAGTCCATATTAATTTAGTCATGCCCATTTGTATCCAATACAAACTATGACATAATTGAATAAATCTCATAATAAATTAGACTTCAAGATATACTAGGATCTTAGTAAATTTAATTAAAAGTCTAACCTAATGTAAGTTAATAATTAATTAAACTCTTTAATCAATTATCAACAAGGTTAAATACCAAGACAAAGGAAACACTTTATGGTGTTTGACTTATTAGGTTCATGTTCTAATTGGCAATGGGATAAAGAAAACTCTTTTCTTCCCACCAAGTGTGTTA
>CAOJBK016194423.1:0-13708 GCA_948294925.1 Codiaeum variegatum | reverse complement strand
TATGAAGTATTGCATGGTTCTCCGCACTTGGAGATCATTTCCATTCCTATTTCTATTCTCATGGCCATCTCCTATGGCCCGTCTATTCCCATTACCATCAATTCCATCTCTACCATGAGTCCCTTCCATCTTTATCTCAAGGTCAACTACCTTTAGTTCCAAAGCACCCTCTTCCATTTCTTGAATTGATAAATTCTCAGATTCTTCCGAAATTGGAGCACCTTCTTCCAAAGATAACCTTTTTAGCTACCAACCAATCCGTTGAATCTCGGGAATATAAGGGTGCAATTGAAATGAGCTAGCTTTGGTCATGCACCAACCTAAAATAAGACAAAAGATGAAGAACAAAATTAAATACAAAGAAAAGAAAAGGCTAAATAATTGGCTTTAGATTTATTGCTAATGTTGTCGTAATAAAACAGAACAAAGTCCCCGGCAACGACACCAAAAACTTGATGCGCTTTCAACCGCAACACCCGCAAGTGCACGGGGTCGTATCAAGTAGTAAAACCAAAAAGTCATGGTATCGTTCTCCTAAGAGACTCATTAGTTTGATCGATCAAGCACCAACTCAATCTCCTAGTCTATTGTCTAGCTAACAATAATTATTGAGTTTTAGAAACTAATCTTTTAACTATGGAAACTAAAAATAAACTAACTTGAAACTAACAAAATCTAAAGAAATCAACAATCAAATCTGAAAATTCAAATGGATTAAGGCATGTACCTAGACTTTGACTTGTATTACTCAAATCATACGTTTAATCAACAAATCAATGAATATGTAGTTAATCATTAAGTGGGATTTTTTACTAGATTAGGTTTAAATCTTTCTCAAGTAATTAAACCCCTGATTTCCTAAGTATTAGGATAGGAATCTCTTCTCAATCCTATTCAATGAGAGTGACATTAATGTTATGAATCTACCTTCGACAAACCTATTAAGTTTTTTAGTGTTCTATGTCTAAACTCTCTATCTCTAGTAAAGTTTAAACAACACAAATCAAGAACAAGCATGCAATTGCAATTGATTTATGGAAAATCAAGTATAAAAAACTAAACTTAATGAAAAATCTAAACATTCATTGAATAAACTGTCGATCAATCCATACAACCGAGTAATACTCGTCTAATCTAAGTAGATAAATAAAATTAGTTCATAATCAAATCAAAAGAATAGGAATATTACAAGAAATAGCAGAAATCCATGGAGTTCATGAAAACTGAATGGAATTCTAGCCAAACCCTTGAAGTTCCAACTCTAATTTTGATTGATGATCTGTAATCCACCCTTTAAATCCTTACTTGATATGTTTTTCTTCCATTTCTAAAGCCCTAGATCTACCTTGGATGAAGTTAGATCATGTTTGAATAACCCCAGTTCAGCCTCCTCTCCTTTTCTCCCTTTAAAACTTAAAAACTTGCACTTAAATAGGTCTTAAAATGCTGGCATGGGTGAATCCCATGACCCGTGCCCGTGCCCATGCCCATGCCAGCCTTCTATACGAGATTGCTTGGGATTGAGAGGAAGAACACTCTTATGGTCCCTATCACTGTCCGTGACGGGGACTGTGAGAGACTACTACTTCTCTCCCTTTGTCTGACACGGTCCAATGCTCCCTGTCACGGTCCGTGCAGTAGGCCTTAGCAGGCTTATGTCCTACGTATGGGGGAAATAGTAGGCTCCCACGTCCCTATTACGACCCGTGACGGGGACTGTGAGAAGCTGCTGTTTCTCACGCCTTCCTCTTTTACTCCCAGGGTCTGCACCCCCTCTGTCAAAGCCTGTGTGGTCGCCTGTGATAGAGGGGCTTCACTCTATTTTCATACTTTTTCTTCGTCTTTCGAGCCCGAACCTTGAACTAATTCCTCCTAACTTCAGAATTCAATTGATTTCTTAAAAATGGCTGAAAACACTTAGAATAAACAAATTAAATTCAATTTAACATGTAAAATCATTAATAACATAGAGTAAAACATTGTGTAATTTGCTAGTTATCAGGTTGCAAGGGGTAAAGTAGGTTGTGGGGCTGGAGTTGAGGAGGTAGGCACTTGAGATAACCATATAAAGCCTTGGAGAGTTTGTAGGAAGGCAGGTTAAGTTTGTCTAGGCCACTACTGGCACCTGGCAGGTGGAGGGTTGTCCTCCGCGCTGTGGGTTTCATCGTAAGTAAGTTCTATTTTGAGAGCTGTTGTTGTAGATTTTGAGAGATGATTATGAGGAAACTCAGTGTTTCCCTTAGATGGCTCCAAATGATGCGTGGAGCTGTTCTACTAAGTCTGAACATGATTTCTCTAGTTAGGTTGAATGAACCTACAAGGATAGAGAAACAGTGAGGGGTGGCTGGACGTGTGTTCGGCGTAAACCCTCCGATGATCAAGTCAATTACTCTAGAGGGTTATGAGAAAGCTCAAAAAAATGGATTGTGTGGCTTTTTCTGTGTGTCTTAAGCTGTACCTGAATGAGGCATTTTGAAGACTATTTATAAAGTTGTGGCCCTGTAGCTAGGACACGTGTCCACTTAGGGTAGGCTATCAAGTACCCTTGATGGGACTGTGACATGATTGGAGAGTTGAAGACTGATATAGTCAGCTGTCTCTGTCATACGTCCGAATCTTGAAGGCTATTAGGCTAAATCTTTGAGGGTTCAGAGGGTTCGGAGGGTTCGGGGAGTGACTAACAAACTTGTAAGGCTTGGTCTCATTTCGAACCCCTTATTGGTGTCAAATCACACTGATGTAGGGACGTATCATAAGGCAATACAAACAGTGACAGAGTCAGAAATTTTATTTAGAGTGTCTAATTAAAAAGTAAGCTTTACGAGAAAATCATAGTCATGTATTTGACATGGACCATCTAATATGTTAACTCTAAGTACCTGCTCAACAATAATATATGCACTGATTGTTGAGGCTAATGACTTTATATTAGGTGATATATTTTTACAATATTGTTCTGTAAACTATGAAAAAATAAATAAATTTATAAATATAATTATATGTATTTTTTATGAAGTATTAGTGATAAAGAAAATCATATTATAAGATTGTACTGCATTTTTCTAATGAATGAAAATAGCAAAATCAATTTATTATATTATGATGTGAGAATTAAGAATAGTTTTATTTTCATGATTACAAATTATGATAAAAGAAAAACTTTTGAGAGATTAATTTGAAATTTACAATTTACTCATAAAATTGTATGTAATCAAAATTCAATTATATATATATTTTAGAATTTTAATAACCTAAAATACATACACAACACAATGACAACACAAGTCATCTAATAATTCAATTATATTAAGGATTATGGAATAACTTATTAAATTTTATATTGTGTTGGAAAAAAAATTGAATTGAGTCATTTTTTTACTGAAAAAAAAATTGAATTGAGTCATTTTTTTACTGGAATAAAATTTAAAATAGTGAATAGGAAATTTTTTTTAAAAGAATTACCTTAAAAACTCCCAAGCTCTTCTTGAACGAAATTATAAATTTTTGTAAAAAAATAATTAAATAAAAAAACAATTGATAGAATTCGATGGTTCTTGGCAAATTGGGGAAAGGAACAGAAAAAAAAAGGGTTATATTAGACAAAATGCTACTTCTTCTTTTCTTTTTTCAATATTTATATATAACTATAAAACTATCATTATATCACTAAACATTTTGAAAACTTCAGGGGATCCAATGCCCCCTTGGCCATTGTATAAGCATGAATTCAAAGGTAGGAGTAACAAGACTCCCAACATATTGCATCTGAACTAAGGATAGTAGCGGATGCTATGCGATCAACTACTATGTTGGCAGAGCGCCTTATAATTAAAAACACAATATGATTCAATCTATCAACTATGGTTTTACAATCTGAAATAATTAAGTTAAAGGTTGAATTTTGATCATTTGAGTCATTTAGATCTTGATATACCTCTTCTGAATCCATCTCCACTATAACCTTCTTCCTGTTTCTAGATTGAATCCATAATAGAGCTTCCCTTACACATAGAGCCTTTGCTCCATGAACAAGGACAGAAATGGGGAGATGGCAACATTTAGCTACAATAAAAGAACTCGATGCATATGTGTTTAGTTTGTACAAGTAACGTGGTGGTTTCGCCCATTTTCTTTCCCAATTTTGCCGAAATAGAAAAATAAACATTGGCTTTCTTTCTCATACTAAATCTAAGAGAGTTTGCATATCACGTAGGTTTTCAAGCTCATGATAATTCCAACTGATACAAGACATTTAGTTTGAGTGAGTCTGGTGATCAAAACTCACTTTTTGAGGGAAAGATGAGAAAACCATGTTGTCATCGAACACTGAATTTTCAATAGTTACAATGGATTGAATAATGGCCTCCCTTCTCCTTCACTTCTGGTCTATAATTACCAAGCCCAATGACATAGTTTGTTGTGCATGATCTAAAGTTGAAGTGCTTTTGTTTGTCTGGTGGCAGTTATTCAGACCTGAACTCCTATCATCCCTATCCTTTCTATGCAACAGTTATCCATAACAACAACTATAACTCCTCATCAGACATGATTGTCTTTGACACAACAACTGCAACTACTTCCTCAGCCTTGGTGTCAAACTGCCAGGTTGCCTGAACCATTTTTCTCCGGCAACAAATTGATTCCGGCGAGAATTGGCTTTCATCCAAATCCTATATGGCATTGGTGCATCTCCATTTGGGTACTCATAAATTTTAGAACATTTATGATCAATGTGGCCTAGTTTACCACATATAAAATAGAATATGGATAATTTCTCAAACTTGAAGTCGATCTAATACCAATCCCCACCCTATTTCTTGATTTGCATCCTTTGTTTTAAGGGAGTATGAACATCAATGTTGACCCGAACATGTAGAAAATTTCTCTATAATCCTAAGAAATTTTAATCGTCTTGATCAATGAAGAACCCTAAGTAATCACCAATCTCCTGCAGTACCTCGAATGAGTGAAAATCATATGGTAAGTTGTATACTTAGACCCAGAAAGGCACATGATTCAAAGGAATTTTGTCTGCCTGTTCCTACTCTGACACTTTCTCCATAATCAAAATATGATTATTGAAGGTCCAAGGACCATTATCAAGAACATCTTTCCTATCTATTTTCATGAAAAAATTGAAACAAATATTTGGAAAATCCAATATTTGCAATTTCAATTCCTTTACTTGGTTCCCATATGGATGCTAAAGTGTTTTTCATAGCAACAAAGTTAATTGGCTTCTCTATCAAAGAGCGCCCAATAATGCACCACATCTGCTGACCGGGTTCAAGAGATTGATTATCTTCATTAATGCCCTTAAGTTTAAGCCCCCCTTCATCTTCTTTTGCCAAGAGAAGTCTTTCGCAGGCATCATTCAACCCTTCCATTTCCACACCGTTCATTGCTAAAAGAGAGAGTGTGGGAATAGTTTATGATAAAGAGAAGTAGTTGCAGATTTTAGAAGGATATAATGACTAAGAAGGAAGGAAAAACTTGTCAAGATGACAAGAGCAAAAACTTGTCAATGAGACAAGAAGAACATAAAATTAAAAGTTTTATATTTTTATAATATTTAAAGTCAAATAAATTAAATATAAGGATAAATTACTGTTTACTATATAGGTTTTGGCCAAATTACACTTCAGTTTCTATATTTGACGAAATTAACAGTTTAGTCCCTCTATTTTTATTTCACTATCAGTTTAGTCCATTTGTACTTTTGTCTTGTGTCTTCCCATTTTTTTTGCGAAATAACTAAAGGGGCAACAAATACAATAGAAATACAACTGATTGAATGTATAAAGTTTTAAAAAATTATGCATTCTGTTAATTATTTTGTAAAAATAAATTGAAAACTTTGTGCCTTAAGGAATTAATTGAATAAGCATAATTTTTTAAGTTTATGATTTCAATCAGCCATATTGCGACTATATGTATCATCCCCTTTAGCTATTTGGCAAAAAAAAAAAAGGGAAGACACAAAACGAAGGGACATAGAGATTAAAATATTAGTAAAATCAAAACAGAGAGAGTAACTATTAGTTTCGTCAAATACAGGGACTGAAGTGTTAATTTGATCAAAATCTATAAACTAAATAGTAATTTACCTTAAATATAATCATATTATCTTTATTACAATAAAATAAATTAAAACATAAAATTCTAAAATTTTGAAACTCTATTGAATTATTATAGTAAAATTTAAAATTTATATGAATAAATTTATTTGAAATATATTAAAAAATAAAATTATAAAATTTAAAATTTAAATTAATTTTTATAAATAATTGATTTATTTATAATTTATTTTATTATTTTATTTAATTAAATTACTTAATTATTACGGTTTATTTATAAAATTAATTTAAAATTATAATTTTATAAACTTTATTTGAAATTTTATTTGGTAAAATTTAAAGTTATTTAACTTAATTATAATAATCAATAGATATAAAATAATAATATCTAATATAAATTATATAAAAATAAAAGAGGTAAAATTATTGAATTGTCCTTTATTGTCATAAACAATAAAATTGAATGACTAATTTATCATTTTTATCTAGGAGTAATTATGTCTAAAATTTGTTATTGTCCGTTTTTGTTCACTTAATATAAGTTTAAGGACTAAATTGTTCAAAAAAGTTAAATTGTCCCAATTGTATAGTTAAGGAACTAATTTGATACTTTTGTCATGTAAAATGTCCTCCAACTTTTAAATATAGATCAATTAAGCCATTTTGACCTTTTCGGTATCTAAAACACCCTTTAACTTTAATATGGGTTTGATAAGTCCTTTATCCTTTTTAATTTAGGTCTAATAGACTCCTTTTCAGAGGGATTTATCATATGAGTATATAAAAATTAAATGGGCTTATCAGAATCCATATTAAAGTTAAATGACTTTTTAGATACTGAAATGTTAAATTAGTCTAAATTTGAAAGTTGAATGTCTTTTTAAGCCCTTAACCTTAACTACTCCTATATTACACCACATGCTTAGTTTTTTTTTAATATACATTTTTTTACATAAAATGCAAACTTCATTAACGAAAATCAGAAAGAATTATGTCAATCATTTCAAAAGGGCAATAATTACACTCCATAAAACCAATGTTTAAACCAACCAACTTAACAATTTGGTGAGCTGTCTAGTTTGCAAGCCTTTTAGCAAAAACAACAATAACATTTGAAAGAGAAAACAACAAAGATCTACAATTTGCAACAATTAAACCTAAAGGCAAATAAAAGTTTCTGTCATCGTTTATAGTCCAAACCATTAGTTGAGCATTTGATTCAAAAATTAACTTCGAGTAATTTCTCTACTTCATCCAACTCAAAGCCTCTCTCACACCTATAGCCACTGCCATAGCTGGTGAAATTGAAATCAAATTCAATTGAGCTGCAACCCGAATAATATTACCTTCGATATCACAAAGCACCCATCCAACATTCCACTAGTTCTGGTTGGTGAAAATAGCAGCATCGATGTTCAATTTTAAAAAATCATATTGAGGAGCAAACCACCTGTTCCTAGCTACGTCATCAGATAGAGGCTAGTTCGTTTTCACCTTCTAAAACTGAAGCCAAGAATTTAGGAAAGTCATTACATTCTGAACCACTACTTCTACTATTGAGAACCTTCCATCACAGAGCACCTCATTTTTGTGATTCTATATTCCCCAACAAATAGTAAAGATATGAGCACAAATTTTAGAGTGAGTGTTACTACTAAATCCTTTAAACCAATAAAAAAAAATTAGAAATCTCATGCTCCATAGGCATCTGAGCTATTGAGGTGAAAGATCTAGAATTACCTTGGAACTAAAGGTCGTACTCTCAAAGATCTAGAATTTATTAAGCCTTATTATTTTACGTTTTTAGTTCCTAGTAAAAGTAAAAAAGATTCTAGTTTTTAAATTGAAAAAGAAATTAAAGTAAAAGCTAGCAAACAATGAATATGAGTATGCAATGATATGAACACGTCTAGAGAAATTGACAATACATAATCTATGCTTTATGATTTTGTATTGTTAATTCAATTAACTAGGTTTAACTCTCCAGTTTTTAATATAATCTTTCAATTAGAACTTATTCTATTACATTCATAGAAGTAATCTAAGAAAATATGTATAAAATAGAGGAGTTATGACAAAAACTTATATTTCTAATTTATTTTAGAATCTTAATTGAATAGTTTCATATTTAGACTTCCACTCTAGCTCCATCGTCTAAATCCTAAGTTAACTAATTGGCAATAACCAATCAATTGTAAGAATTAATTTAATTCAATCAAGCTAAAGTCTAACCCAATTAATAAATTAGCAGCAATTAATCATATAAAAACTATTCCATACTTTAATCTCTAGACAATAACAAATTTAGTTCATGATTGATTTAAAACTCAACGAAGTCACAATAATCCTAATAGAAATCATGCTTAATACCCTTAATGCAATAAAAATCTAGAATTGAAGTAATTTAGTTAAGAAAATTAAACTTAATTAATAGCAGAAAATCCCAATCTCCTTGGAGAAATTCAACTTCAATATTTAACAATAACTAAATTGATGAAAAGCTAAAGAAAATAATGAAAAATAAAGAAAACAAAGTATTGACAGCAAAATCTCAAGCAATCCTAAACCAATTCTCTTAAAACTTGTTTAGAACGACTTGGATGGATGATATATGATGTTCTCTCTTCTAGGCATAAATAACACTCTTTATATCATGAAAAATAAGGTTTTAGGATGTCCAATTCGCACAAAAAATCCTTTTTCCTTCTCTAACTCAGAAGCACGCCCGACCCAGTTTTAGTATGGCACGCTCGTGTCATCAACGTTCCACCTCGTGCAACTCTCTATTTCTAGTGATCCAATTTATGTTTATTTCAGTAATCAGTACGAGGCAGCACACGGGTCCATAATGGATCAGCACGACCCGTGCATAAGATAAATTCTACTAGCCCTTCAGTCCAGAAATCGGCATTGGCCAATGCACGACCTAGGAATTCCAGCCATAGCCCGTGCAAAAATAAAATCCTCAAAAAGTCTCCAAAAATATCTCCAAGTTATTCTATTTGCTCAGGAACTCAACCTTTCGATCAAATAACTCCATTTTTGCACAGTTTCCTGTCTTTCTGTAAAAATCACATAACAAACACATAAACGCAATTTTTGGGCATAAATTAACTTAAATGTAAAGGGAAAATATATAAAATTTTACACAAAACAACTCTCCCACACTTAAGTTCTTGTTTGTCCTCAAGTAAAAATATAACAATGGTAATGATTTGAAAACTTAATATTCTAAAGTCAAACTATGAAAAACCAAGTTTCAACCTTTCTCATGCAATTATTCAATCCAGTCCATATCAAAATTTTAATACTTAGTTAACTAAATTTTAAACTTAAAACTCGATTCCAACAATTTTACTAATTTTATAACATCATTAATCATTAAAATTAAAGCTAAACGAATGAGAAAATTTCTTTTCATGCAATAAAGTCAAAAGTCTAGGTTAATAAAGATATTTGTGCTTAGAAACAAACTCAATCTCTTTGGAAATAATATACATATCATGCAACATTTAAGCACATGCACTATTTGTCTTTTTCTTTTTTTCACATCAAGGAGCCCGACTAAGCTGATTTTATCATTAGTCTTTTCACGCAAAGGTAAACACTTTGTGGTGCTAACCCCCGATTACTCAGCTTATTACTTACATCAGTCAGCTACTAGCACTATTTATAGTTCCTTTAGATTTTGTTTCACTTTGCGCAAAATAGGAACCAACGGAATATGGATTAATTTTCAAAACTCCTTATTTTTTTTAGTGTAACTTTTAGATATTTCGCAATCAACACAAGTTAAATAAAAAAGAAATCATTAAATTCCTAAACACTATTAAATATATTCACTAAAAACCTTAACTTTGCAACAATCTACTTTGTATACTCTAACTTTTAACAAAAACTTCAAATCTTAACGATATTATAACATCAATAAAACTCTTTAGTTTTAAAAATCTAAACCTAAAATTCAGAAACTAAGCAAGAAAATTAACATATTAACTAAAAAGAACAACCAAAATTTTAACTCAGAAATTTATAGCTTAATTACATCGCCTCAAAGCTAAAACTTATTTTGCCCAATTTCAAACCAAAAATAGAAGTTAAGAACACACACACATACACACAATATACACATTGTCCTCAATGTGTGAAAAACATAGAATTAAAAACAAAAGAGAAAGGGAAAAAATTAAAAACAAAAGAGAAAGGGAAAATAAAGAATTGTCCATAAAATATAGTTGAATCGCATAAGGGAAAAACAAATATAACTCCATGCTTCGTTCTCCATAAAGCAAACCAACAATAAGAAAAAGAAACTCCAAAGTAAAATTCATATATACATCCAAAATAAAAAGTAAAATAATAAAAAAATAGAAAGTAAAATCATCCAAAAATAGAAAAATAGAAAGGATTAAGTATTAGTACCAAAAATAGAAAAAGAAAAGACAATAATAAATAGAAAAAGAAAAAAAAGAAAAACCATTGTTTAGAAGTCATCAATCCTCATCCAATGAAAACTCCTCCACAATATCATAATCATCAGAATCACTATCGGAAGAACTGTCAAAAGATTGGTCAGCCTCCTCGGACTCAGTATCTGAGTAATACTTATATCGCCTTATAGGTTTTGGAGGTGGTCAAGTCAGAGTGAATCTATTTTATACCAAAAACCTCATGCTTATGCTTTAATTAATCAACCACTCCATATAGTCTTGGTTGCGGTGTAGAAGGTGAACAATCAACTGGTTGTCTTAACATCCTTGATACCCATTACTCTCTATTCGACATGTTTGAGGCTCAAGTGGCGTCGATTTCTGATCCTTCTACCCTTGGTCATTATACATCCCACCCTGCAGACTCCTCTAAGCAAAGTAGTCAATGTTTTGTCCTTGCACATAGGATAATGGATTAGGAGGCGATGAGGCAATAGGCTTAGCCATATACGGTGGCTTACTCAGTCCATATGACATACTAGGACCAACAAAAGTAGAATGACTAGATGTAGAAGTAGATACATTAAAAGTATTAGAAATAGGAATAGAAGGAAATGTAGGAGTAGACTCACCAAGAGTGGGTTGTGACGCAGATAATGGAGGCGGATCGGACTTCGCATAATCCCTATCAAATTGCCTTATTTTCTCAAAATCAACCAATAATGTCAATCCATCAACAGTAAGGTCCTCCGAATGCTCCATATTACAACCCAAATTCAATGTCAATCGCGTCACATATACACCTCCCATAAGCAACCCATCTTTCTTTTTAGCTTGATTAGTAAAGAACTTCAACAAGACGAAAACCACATCAAGTCAAACCCCCTCTCCCAAATTACTAAGTATCATCCAATCATCTGATTGAAAATTTCCCATGCTCATATGTCTAGCAGTAATGGTATGGGATAGTAGGTTGCGCAATATCCTTATTTGGAAATCTTTGTAAGCTGCTGCCTTCTCATGGCTCACATGAAATCGATTATTGATCCCGGTGTGTTTCTGCCACCATATATTCTTTTGCTTGTACTGCACCCAATCAATGACAACCTCTAATAAACAGGATAATCAATCTCCTCTTGAGTATACAAACCCATCATTCTTACAAACTTTGCAATATAAACTTTATAGTCTTTTCCATAAAGCTAGAATTGAACATCCTTCTTTAAATTGAAATGACTGCCATCATATTGCAATGTGCAATATAATTCTTGTGTCAACTCGCAGTATGCAGTCTCATTAATGCTAAAGAAGTTCTTCCAGCCTGGAAGTTTAGTGAATTGCCTCATTTCACCATACAATGGCGTGTGCTCAAAACTCAGCCAGTCTATGACCCAATATGGTAGGAAAGGCTTTGCGGCAAGTACTTGAAATCATTTTTGGCTTTCCTGGTCATAGAACCTCAGATTACTATAGCTAGCAATAAATGGATCGTTGATTAGCTGTGGTGGCAAAAGTGGAACGAGTCTCTCCATCGTACTAAATGTAAGCGGTCTTTTTCTCCCCTTAGGTTTTGCAACCCTCTTCCCCTTTCTATCCTTGGCCATCTACAAAACGATCAACACAAATAAAAACCAAGCATACCCATTGCAATTCACAAGTTAGCATTAAGAATATAAAGCAATGGCAATCCATAAATTAACCTTAACCATACACCAATGCCATTATCTAGTTAAAACAACCTTAAAATATCATGTAAATGCAAATTGAATGAGTAAAGCATGAAAAACTCATTGAAAAAATTCACACATGCATTTTATCGAGCAATTGGGGGGCACTATTAATGGACAGAGTTTAGACAAAAATTCCCTAATGACACATCCTCCCAATTCATAAAATAAGCAAATTCAAGCATACAATCAAGTAATTACTCAATCTCAATAAAAATCCTAAGGTTTTAGGCGTGCCACAAATGTAAACTAAGGTTCAAAATCAATATGTTTCAATCCATTCCTAGCCCTAGCTTTATATGAGATTAAAGGATAAAAATCAATTAAATCTATCTAAGAAGCTTAATAAATTGTCAAATTAATGAATTTTTATCCTAAATCATGCCTGTAATTAGATAAATTTTTTAGATTGGAGAAAAGAAAACTTACTTGATTATATGATAATTCAAGCAAAAATGATAAAATCTTGATGTAATTTACCAAAAATCAATGATTTGTACGAGCAATAAAAAGATTTTGTGGAGAATTGAAGTGGTTAGGGTTAGGAAGAATGCACATAATCGAATAGGTGACTGAGTGTTTGATGAAAAGTCGATTTTTGTTTTGAAAATACTTTTAAGCGCATGTTGAAAAATAGCACGAGTCATTTTTTTATGTGCGTACAAGCCGTACGCTAAGATTTTAACCCGTGCCTCAGATTTCATTTGGTACAAAAATATGCACGGGGAATTTTTATGCTGGCACGGTCCCGTACGGATTTCTATGTTAAAATTATACCATCCTTAAAATAAAATAGTAAGGCACACGAGTGTGTGCACGATCTCATGCATAAAGCTATTTGACTTGTACAAATTACTGTGTCTCAAAATTTCCAACTTACCTTTGAAATATAAGAGTGCACGGGACTAAAGGAATTTTGCACGACTCGTGCCTCTAAAGTAGCCCCCGTGCAACTTTTTGTTTCTTCAAAATAGCAATGAAAAATTTCCAACTTTTCACATATTACTGACCACACTTTAATACTTTTTAAGCACTATGACTCCCTACAAAATCACACTCAAAGAAACCATACCCGTGCATTATCTCCTTGACAATGGTAATTAAAACTAAAAATGAAAGAAAAAAAAATTGAAAATCTATCTAATTTAGTGGGTTATCTCCCACTCTGTGCTTTCTTAACGTCGTCTTAGTTGGACATTGTGGAAGAATTCAAGGATCTCAAAGCATAATGCATTCAATTTCCTTAATTTCATCCGAGATACCAAAATAGCTTAACTTGATAACCATTAACAGTAAAATTTTCATTAGTTTTTAAGGTAAGAAATTCAATCACTCCCAAATGATTCATATGAACTACCTCAAAAGGACCACTCTAACGTGATTTTAGTTTTCTAGGAAAAAGTTTGATGCGGGAGTTAAAGAAAAAGACTTTCATACCTAGTTCGAAGTTCTTTCGATCATGAAGCACCTTTGT
>CAOJBK016192549.1:0-16581 GCA_948294925.1 Codiaeum variegatum | reverse complement strand
TGATAAGCAGAAAATTTCCAGAACTTAAGTTGAGAGCTTTTGAAGAGTTCAAAAGGGTTTCTAACTTAGAGTTTTAGGAATTTACCTTTGCTAAGGAAGTCCAAGGATTTAAGACACTCACTTGTTCCTTAACTTGGAATTAAGATTTGAACCTAAACTAAAGGGCAACCTAGGGAGTTCAAGGATCAAGTCTTACATCAAAATGAAGGGGACCTCAAGCTTACTCAAGCTTGGTGTGAGATAGCTAGAGGCTTCACACTTAGGGAGCTCTACAAAGCAAAGGAGAAAGGTATATTGATACATTTCTTCTACATGCTTTGTGTCATTGTGTTTTGCACAAAATTGGTAGATCAAGTTGATGGGTTAAATGCGGTCTACAATGTTCAAATGTTTTATAAAAGAGTTTGATACATGCATGTGAACAATATGTTAAAAATGTTTTAACAAAGATTTATAATGTTCAAAAGTTTTTCAAATACTTTGAAACATGCATATGGAAATATATGTTTAAAGTGTTTAAACAAAAGGTTTTAACTTTGAAAATTTTTTAAATGACGATTTTTCCAGTTGCCACTGCGCGACTCACATTTCCCTTCAGCATATGCCTTTCAAGCTCTCCATCCATAAAATTCTACATAAATCATATCATCAATGAGGTTCAACAATTCAGAGAAGCATTAAGGTGGAGCAAAATTATGACTTTAAAATGTGTGCAATTAATGTTATGCAGTTTAAAAAGATTTACAAATCACTTATATATTATTATAAAAAATTAGGGGCCATGAAATAGAAAAATCAATTTAAAGGCTTGAAATGGAAATACCTTAAAAAAAAGTGATGAAGAGATTTTGCAAAAGAAGAGGACCATCCAACAAATCTTGAATAAGGCCAAAATAGGATCCAAACAAGTATACTTAAATAACTCTACCTAGAAAATCTTTTAATAAATATTCCACCATTAATATGACAATATGAAAATAACACCAAATGTGACAAGTTCAAATATTTTATTGCTTTAGTGCCGTTAAGTGCATTTCCAATCACAATGGTTAGTACTATGTTTCATGCTTTGATTGCAAAAGAAAATTAAGTACATCAGAGACTTCATTTAGGTGTAACCAATGCAATAAGATTATTGATACACCAGTTATGAGGTATCAATTAGAAGTGGATGTTGTTAATTTGACTGGTAAAATGACTTATGTCATATTTGAAAAAGAAACCAAGAATTTAATGGGTGAAAAAGCAAGCATGTTATTTGATAAGGAAGAGGATAATCAGGTAAAAAGATACTATAACAAAACTATTTACAAAAAAATTATTTCATAGTATTCCTTTACCAACATAAAAAGTAACACTCTTTTTCTTATTTGGTTTATCATTCAACGCTTTGATAGGCTGATGAATGATAAGGATATGCAAATTTTAAATGTATATATTTGAATTAGAGTTAGATTTTAAGTTTCATTTATATTCTACTCTTATCTTTTGTAACAAACTTTGTGTATAAGTTTGTAAAGTTGTTATCAATGAAAATCAGTTTTTGCTACCACTGTTATTACATGGTGTCAGAGTCTATATTATCTTTCTAAAAATCTCTTAAATTTATGAAATTTCTTATGAGTTAATTTAGCAACAATGGCAACAAATGGATCTACTTCTAATCCCACCTTACCTTCTTTGAATCTTGCTCGTCAAATTTCCATCAAATTGACCACAATAAATTTTTTATTGTGGCAAACACAAATGGTACCTCTTCTCACTAGATATAACCTGATTCATCATGTTGATGGCTTTCTTGAAGCACCTGCTAAAATTATTGTTGATAGTTCTATTACCTCTGCGTATTTACATTGGCATTAAGAAGATCAAATTGTTCTTAGCTAGATCATTACCTCTATTTTTGAATCTCTTCTCTTATAAGTTGTTGGTTCCAAAACCACTAGAGAGGCATTGCAAAAACTTGAAACTATTTACACCTCTGGTTTTCGAACCCAAATTTGTCATTTGAAGGGTCAACTGCATTACTTGATTTAAGGCAATGCTTCCATTTAAACTTATATGGATTGTGCAAAATAGATTTTTGATAAACTAGCTTCTCTTCAAAGTTTGGTATCTAAAGATGACCTTGTTGGAGCCATTGTTCATGGCTTTGGTGTTGCATAAATACCATTTATTTGTTTTTTGGAGTCTAGTTTGCATGCCATTTCTTATGACGATCTCTATGGCACGCTACTTAGTGAGGAACATTAGTTAGCTTTTGATTCTATAGTCTTAGATCGGTTTCCTCCTATAGCTCATTACTCTTAAGCTCATCTACCACAATATAATGGAGGTCGCAACATTTATGGTGGTCGTAATGGAGGTCATTTTAGTTCTGGTCATGGCAATGGCAGCATAACATTATATTCTAATCCCAATTGGTTAAGGACTTCTAATTCTAATGGGAAATCTCTTACTTCACCTTAATCTATGGTTCAGTGTCATAATTGCCAAGGATATGAGCATCTTGCAAATACATGTTCTAGTTCTCGTCTTTCTTCTCAGCGCCTGATGACTATCAAACTACAACTAACCTTCACAACACCAACCATATGAATTCACATTCTTAGGTAGTGGAATTTGAGGCAAACCGTCATCTCATTGCAAATTTGGAAAATTTCTCCATTAGTAATGATTATGGTGGCACAGATTCAACGAGTATTGGTAATGGTAAGACATTTCCTATCTCTAAAGTTGACTATACTCCTGCCTTTCTTGATCGCAACAAAGTTCATTTTGATAATTTTTTGTATGTTCCTCAATCTTGCATAAATTTATTGCTATCCCAACAATGGACACCAAAAGGGAGGGGGGTGAATTTGTGTCTTAAAAATTTCTTTTTTAATTTTCAAATCAAAACACCAATTTTGATTCTTAAGACCTTTTCTCTAATTAATATCAATAAAAATATAGCTTTCAAAAGTGATTAAATAAATGTTTGTAAAAACTCAAGTTTCAAACGACCAATCAAAGCAAAAATAGAGCAATATATAAAATAATAAGTAAAAGAGAGAAAGAGAAAGAGAGAGAGAGACACAGAGAGAGAGAGAGAGAGAGAGAGAGAGAGAGAGAAGAAATTGCTTAAGGTTTAAAGGGGTTCAGAGACTCATTCTCCTATGTCCACTCTCTTAGTCAATTGATTGAGGTTATACTATCTTCCCAACCGAAGCTTCTAAGCTTCTGGTTATTCAGTATTTTTTCCACACTTACAATCGGAGCTTACAACTCCAATACTATGGTTTACAATGGTTTATAAAAGAAGTTTTTCAAGTCATAAGACTTGGTTTACAATCACACAAGCTAGGCTAATGATTTATAATAAGAATCCTAACAAATGTTTTCTTAAATGCAGAGGATTATAATGAAGAATACATGTTTAATAAAAATAGAGTATGAGAAAGATTAAGGCTAAAAGCTCAAGAAAATGAATTACAAATTAATAGACTAGTGCCCTTTTCTATCTTTAACTTGTTTCTGATGTTTACTTTTATACCTTTGCCATCTTAGAGCCAGTTTGGTGCTTCTAACGTTCAAATAGTACACATGACCTCATCTCTAATGTTCAAAAAATTTTGTCAGACTGACCACCATACGAGTGTATGCCCTTGGACCATACAATTATATGAAGTAGTTGAGTTTGAATTAATATAGTTGTTGGAGCCATACGGTCGTATGGTGTCCTATTTATATAGTCATATGAGCTTGAACCAAAAGTGACCAAACCCTACTGTGATATGGTACGGGCATATGCCTTTTAAGCCATATGGTCATATGGTGTCGTCCATACAGTTGCATGGGGAAACTCCATATGGTCGTATGGTATTATTTTCCTGTACAAACTTCAAAATTCATTTCTAGATGATATCCAAATATTTGTACAGTCATATAAAGCACCATAGACTATATTATGCACCAAATTCAATACTCATACTCATAAAATAACCTTAATCGAGTTTTTGAATCATTATACATAATTATGATTTAACTAGACTAACAATTTTGGAATCATCAAAATATGAAAGATAATAACTCCCTCTTTTTTATGATGAGAAAGCCTTAGTTTATTTTCAAGAAAAAATATATAATGCATGAAAAAACTAAATATAAAGCTTTGTGTCAAAATTTTTATGTAAAATTTGGGCATAACTCCCCTTATCAATATGTCTTCTTTTTTGTTGAAAAATTTTGCATAAAAACTAAACTTTGCATATGAAAGATAAAATCTAACACACATTAAGCAATATGGATATATAAGCTTCATCAATACAAAGTATTTTCTTTCAATATAGCCAATCAATCCAATAGCTTGAAACTATCAATATTTTCCCCCTTTTTGTCATTAAACAAAAAGGTAAAGTGTATTAGGCAATCAAGCATAAATCAAGCTATTAATATCATCAAAATATCTAAAGAAAAAATAAGAAATAAGCATAAAGTGATAGCCAAAACACTCAAAAGATCCATAAACTAAAATATCCATACCATTAAGCATCAAATATCCAAGAAACTAAAAATATTCGTAAAACAACCAAATAACTAAGATAAATAAACCAAAATAAAGCATAAGGCCAAAAAGCCAATGTACCATTCTAAACCATAAAGATAAATATAAAAAGGTCCAAATATACCATAGAATATAAAAACTAAAGTTTTTAGGCTGAAATGGATAATACAAGAAGTGCTTAAGATTGTGGAGGAGGTGGAGGAGTCAAACGGCGAATGTAGTTACATCTTCCCTTGTTGCTCAAATTTTTCTTCTTGGCAAATGGCAAAGGTGCTCATACAATCATCCAAGGTACCAAAGCATCCATTAACCTTTAGCATGAAATTATCCAACCTTGTATAAAGTACATCCACCTTGAAACTAGTATTCTATCATACTCAAGGATTTGACCTGAGACTCCTCATCCGATTTCAATTTGGATCTAGATTCAGATTAATCCAATTGAGCTTGACCTTGAGCTTGCCTAGAATTTTCCTCCACCGAAGGTGGGGCAAAATTCGCAATGAGAGTATAATGGCTCCTATCCTTGTTAACCAAACCTATGTTCTTCCAAGTACTTGCATCAATTACATCCCTCTTCTTCCTTGGAACCTCATATGGTTTGTCCAATTGCTCTTCCCAAGCTCCCATTTTTTTTACTAATATAGTCACAATCCAACCCTAATGGATTTCGCTAGAAATCCTAAGCAAGTAGTGCTTCCAATTAGCAATGAGAAATCTAGCTCCATCTATCTTTCTCTTGTTAAGCATGTACTCATAAATGAAAATTTTAGCGTGGGAGATCTTGCTATTATTTTATTTGGCAAATAATGAACTCACTAGAATTTTGTGAGCCATCCTAAGTCTCACACTTGTTAAGTAAGAGGCCTTGAAATTTTGGATAGATGGCAATTCAATACCATTGGTAATTCTCCTCCGAGCTCTTTTGGCATCCCAACCATTAGGCATCCAACCTTCACCCTCATCCTCATAAAGACTGAAAAATTCAGCTAATTGAGTGATAGTGACATTATACTCTTTTCCCCTTATCTTAAATGAGAAGAATTTCTCACTCTCATTAATTCTCAATGTTGAAAAGAAACTTATGGTAAGGCTAGTATAAACCTCTTGAGAAGTGGTAGGAAACTTCCAATCGGGGAATGGGTACTTCACTAATTCATACACATCACCATTAACACATAATTTCTTAAGGAAGTTTATGTCTAGTGGGGTGCATGCAATAGGTGTACCCAATTTCAATAAATGTTATCACACCTCTTTATTTTCATAGGATCAGTAAAAACTAAACCATAGTTATGAGGGTGGAGATTTACTATTCTTGGTGGAGGAGTTGGTGACCTTTGTGTTCTTGTCCTCCTACCTATAGTTCTTGAGGTACTTGCGGCTTCTGAGATCAATCTACATTTTTTTATCCTCCCATTGTTTGTCTTTGACTCATTTTTATCAAACTTGAGAACCAATTAAGGAAACTTTGAAAAAAATTGAAAAACTAGGGTTTCGTGTAGAGAATTGGGAAATTTAAGGTTTTTATATATAAAATTAGATGAAAAACATGAAATCAAAAGTTTAAAAGATGAAAAGAAACTTTGATTTACATTAGAGTTGGCCAAAAATCAGTTTTGGAGAGGAATATGACTACATTAAGATGTTTTAAGGTTTGGGAAATGAGAAAAATGTGAAAAATCCCTTTTATAATGCCCAAGTATCACGGATCTTATCGGCGTATGGGGGTATAGGGCATACAGGCGTATCAAGTTACAAAGGGTTTTCAAAAAATCAACATGATGTACAATCATATGGCTGAGGGTCATACGATCGCATGGTGAACATTATATGACTATAAGGCACTAAGTCATATGGGTGTATAAAATCCAAGAGGTTTTAATTCAAGGAATTTTTGAGATTTTGAAATATGATTATGGAATACATGACATGTTTATCTTATAGAGCATTCTTGGCATTAATATTGATTTTTAAATGACCTTAAAATGAATTGATTCATTTAAATTGAACCAAATCGCTTTTAAGTTCAATTAAAATACAACAAATTAAGCATGCCAACACACATATCACATCATAGTATCAAAGATACATGTGTTCATCAAAATATGGACATAATTACTCATCGAAATAAGAGATAATACCTAAGTGGCATCAATCATACCTATTTCCCTTCGAATGTAATAAAACACCTTTTTATCGAGCTACTTGGTGAAGATGTCCATCAATTGATGCTTTGTATCAATGAATTCAAGTGCAATATGCCCTTTGGATGCATGATATCTAAGAAAGTGGTGCCTTATGTTTATGTGCTTTGTCCTAGAATGATGAATGGGATTTTTAGACAAATTTATGGCACTAGTGTTGTCATATTTGATAGGAAAGTAATGCAATGCTAAACCAAAATCTTCAAGTTGTATTTTCATCCATAAAAGTTGAGTGCAACAACTTATGCTTGCCACATACTCCGCTTTCGCAGTTGATCCATAAAAGTTGAGTGCAACAACTTATGCTTGCCACATACTCCGCTTTCGCGGTTGATCATGCAACCAAATTGTGCTTTTTAGAAAACCATGAAACCAACATGCCTTCTAAAAATTGACAAGTGTCACTTGTGCTTTTCTTATCAATTTTGCATCCATAAAAACCCGCATCACAATAGCCAACTAAATCAAAAGATGAACCTTTTGGATACCATAAACCAAGATTTGGTGTATCTACTAGGTACCTTATGATTCTTTTTACACATGCAAGAAGGGATTCCTTAGGATTTGATTAAAATTGAGCATACATGCACACACTAAAAAGAATGTCAAGGCTAGATACAATTAAATAAATAAGAGAACCTATCATGCTCCTATAGCGTTTAAAGTCAACGAATTTACCTTTCTCATCCACTTCAATCTTAGTGGATGTGCTCATTGGTGTAGCATAGGGCTTTGCCTTGTCCATATTGAACCTCTTGATTAACTTCTTAGCATAGTTTGATGGGTGAATAAGAGTTATGTGCTCAAGTTGCTTGATTTGCAATCTCAAAAAGAAACTGAGCTCTCCTATCATACTCATTTTAAATTCACCTTGCATACATTGAGATAGATCCTTGCAAAATAATTCATTAGTAACACCAAATATGATATCATCAATATAAATTTGAACTATTAAAATGTATTGCTTTTGATTTTTTATGAAAAGAGTGGTACCAACTTTTCCTTTTGTAAAAGCATTTTCTATCAAAAAGTTGCTAAGCCTCTCATACCAAGCTCTAGGAGCTTGTTAAAAACATGGTTTGGAAATTTATGATTTTCAAAACTAAGAGGTTGCTCAACATAAACTTCCTCTTAAATAAAACTATTTAAAAATTCACTCTTAGCATCCATTTGAAAGAGTTTAAAATTTTTAAAGTATGCAAAATCAAGAAGCATTATAATGGCTTCTAATATAGCGACGGGGGCATAAATTTCATCAAAATCAATAACTTCCTCTTGAGAATACCCTTTAGCTACCAAGTGAGCTTTATTCCTTACCATAATTCCAGACTCATCTAGCTTATTCCGGAAGATCCTAGCTTATTCCGGAAGATCCACTTGGTTTCAACGATGGGATGCTTCTTTGGTCTTGTAACTATGCTTTATACTTAACTCCTTTCAAATTTATTGAGTTCCTCTTACATGACTAGTACCTAATGCATATCTTCTATGGCTTCATCCACACCTTTAGGTTCCACCAAGAATAAGAAAGCTAGATACTCATAAGTATTATGGATTTGGGACCTTGTCCTTACTCCTTAGGTAGGATCACCATTGATTTGAGTTTCCCTCACTTCATTCCTTACCCTTGGATGTTGAGTCTCCCTTTGTTGAGGAATGGCTCAACTCTCCACATCTATATTTGATTGTGTTTCCACTTCCTCATTTGTAGGTATCACTTCCTTTTAGCTCATAGACTCTTTACTAGGCTATGGTTGCTCATGCTTTTCTCCTTTAAGGTTAGGTCTCCCATCATGTCCTCAATTGCTTTTATATGATTATCATTTATTGCTACACACTTATAAGTAAATTCATCAAATATAACATGGATGGATTTTTCAACTAAGAGTGTCCTCTTATTGAAGACCCTATAAGCCTTAAAATGGTTTGAATAATCAAGAAAAATTTCTTTATTCGATTTAGCATCAAACTTTCCCAAGTTATCTTTCCATTGTTATGCACATAACACTTGTAACCAAATGAATAAAAGTATGAAATGTTTGGCTTCTTTCCTCTCTATAACTCATAGGAGTCTTTTAGCATATGGGTCTAATCATAACTCTATTTATGATGTAACATGAAGTGTTCACGGCTTTGGCCTAAAAATATTTAGGAAAATCATTTTTGTAAAGCACAGTCGTAGTCATTTCTACTAATGATCTATTTCTCCTTTTAACAACACCATTTTATTAAGGAGTCCTAGGTGTGGAAAAATTATACTCAATGTCATGCTTAATTCAAAATTTATTAAAATTGGAGTTTTCAAATTTAGTATCGTGATCACTTAGAATGCATGTAATGGCATACCCTTTTTTTATTTTGTAACAACTTTGATAATGGCATGAATGCAACAAATGCATCACTCTTATATGCAATAAATAACACCCACATAAAATGTAAATAGTCATCACTAATCATAAGACAATAATGTTTACTTCCAAGGCTAGATGTTCTTATTGGACCAAACATATTAAGATGTAAAAAGTTGTAATGGTCTTAAAGTTTAAATCATGTTTTTAGATTTAAAAGAACTTCTAGAGTGATTGCACTTTGCACATGCATCACGAACCCTTTAAAATTTTGAAAATGATTTTGGGAAAACCTTTTACCAAATCTTTTCTAGAAAGTTTGGATAGAAAATTCATACTTGCATGACATAGTCTCCTATGCCACAAAGTAAGATCCTTATCCTTTGGGGAAATTTTGGTTTCTTGATTGCTCAAGTCCACCAAGTACACATTACCCTTACGGTTACCAATAAAAATAATTTTATTGGTTTTGATGTCAATGACTTTATAAATGGGAGAATCAAAATAAACTCTATAACCCTTATCACACAATTTACTAACACTAAGCAAATTATGCACAAATAGTTTAGCAATAGAAAAATCATCATTACCTATTGTGCCAACTCCAGAAATCTTACCTTTGGAGTTGTTTCCAAAGCTCACATTGCCTCCATCTTCCTCTTCAAGCTCGAGGAACTTCTTCTTGTCTTCAGTCATGTGCTTGGAGAACCCACTATTAATCACCCATTTTTCTTACTTTGACTTTATGATAACCTACAAGAAAATAATCCCTCAACCTTTTAATGGTACCCATTTTATCTTGGGTCCATTCTTGTTAGTTCCACTTGGAACCCATTTACCTTCAGGAATGTTCTTGGAATCCTTAGGAATCCATACTTTCCTAATGGTATATGGTCTCATAAGCCTAATAGGACAAATCCTAAGTGTAAGACCATGGAGTTTGCAGTAGTTACACTTTAAAATATTTTAGACTTAAAATCCTTTTTCTCAAAAAATATAATAAAAAAATATATTGTAAACCCTTTCTTTCTCCTCAACCTTGTAACCAAGGCCATCTTTGTCATACACATCTCTTTGAGACATTAAAATTTAAACTAGAATCCTACTCTAACTAGAGAACTTCTTTGAGAGTTCTTTGGAGTCCTTAAGTTCTAGTTCCATCTTAATTTTCTCTTCCTTTAAGCAATCAAATGATTTTCGTAAATCATTTAGTTAGGTCATGAGTTTTTATTTTTCTAACTCAAATGCATTAGAGATTTCACCCTTCTCATTCCCATATTTTAGCTTATGCAAATTCTTTTTCAAAATCTTATTTTCTTTTGTGATTAAAATATAACCGCTATAAGTTCATCAAAAGCATTTTGAAGTTCATCAAAACAATAAGGTTTAGATGTTACCTCATCATCTTCCTTAATGTCATCTTCTTGTCCCATCAAACACAAGTTGGCCTCCTCATCTCCATCGGATGAGCTTTCATCACTTGAATAGTCACTTCCACTCCAAGCGGTAAAGGCTTTGTCTTTCCCTTTATATGAACTCTTTTTCTCCTTACCATTCTTGGACTTATAGACATAGAATCTTATTTAATGTGATCAGGCTTTTTGTACTCATAGTAAATTATTTCATTACCTTTGTCCTTGTCCTTCTTTGATTCCTTCTTCCTGCCTTTGCTCCTAGATAGGTACTTGTTGAACTTTTTGAACTTCTTGGCAAGAAAGATAATATCATCATCATTACTTTCATCACTTGAGTCTCCTTTAAAATGTTTCTCCTTGTGAGTTACTTTGAGAGCAAGTGTTTTCTCCTTTTTATTTGATACACTAGGTGTGTCTCTTATCTCCATTCTTGTTTTGAGCTTCATTTCTTGAGTTAGGAGAATACTAATGAGAGTCTCAAAAGTCATGGTATTAAAATTCATTGAAGTATCAACCACATCTACTTTGGAATCAAATTCAGCTAGAAGACATCTAGTCATTTTGACAATTAAGTCTTTATTTTTAAATTTTCTTCCAATTGCCTTGAGCTCATTTACTATGGTGGTAAACTTGGTATACATGCTTGAGATACTTGCATTCTCCACACACTTGAAATTCTCATAACTTGAAGATGTCATGATAACCTTTGAGGATTTCACTTGACTTATTTCCTCATGAATGTCTTTGAGAGTATCCCAAATTTCTTTAATAGTCTCACATGTTGATACTCTGTTGAACTCCATTTCATTGAGAGCGCAAAAGATAAGGTCAATTGCCTTATCATTCCTTTGAAGCCTTTTCTTATCTTCTTCGAAATATTTCTCCGATCTAAGAACATTTTCCATGATAGGATCCCTTGGAATATAAGGACCATTCTCCACTATATCCCAAAGGTCATATCATTGCGATCGTATGTGAAACCTCATGCGAACTTTCCATTAATTATAGTTGGAACTGTAAAATAGATGTGCCCTTATTGAACAAAAACTCTCTTGGAATGGGGTACGTGTGGAATTACTAATACTAGCCATTATCAACGTTAGCTTTCAAAAATCATAAGATTTAACAAGAAAAGAAAGCTTGGATTTGATACCAATTGTTGTCCCAACAATGGACACTAAGAGGGAGGTGAATTGGTGTCTTAAAACTTTCTTTTCCAATTTTCAAATCAAAACCCCAATTTTGATTCTTAAGACCTTTTCTCTAATTAATATCAATGAAAATATAATTTTCAAGAGTGATTAAACAAATATTTGTGAAAACTCAAGTTTCAAGCCACCAATCAAAGAAAAGGCAGAGCAATATACAAAATAATAAGTAAAAGAGAGAGAGAGAGAGAGAGAGAGAGAGAGAGAGAGAGAGAGAGAGAGAGAAGAAATCGTTCAAGGTTTATAGTGGATCAAAGACTTTCTCCTATATCCACTCTTTTAATCAACCGATTGAAATTCCACTATCTTCACAACTGAAGCTTTCAAGCTTCTCGTTATCTGGGACTTCGTCCACACTTGCAACTGAAGCTTATAACTCCAATACAAGGGTTTACAAAGAAGTGTTTCAAGTCACAAGACTTGGTTTATAATCACACAAGCTAGCCTAATGATTTACAATGAGAATCCTAGAAAATATTTTCTTAAACATAAAGGATTATAATGAAGAATAAGTGTTTAAGAGAAACAGAGTATGAAAAAGATTAAGGATAAAAGCATAAGAAAATGAGTTACAAATCCATAGAATAATTCTCTCTTCTATCTTCTACTTGTTTCTGATGTTTGCTTTTATACCTGTTCTATCTTAAAGCCATTTTGGTGCTTCTAATGTTCAAATAGTACACATGATCTCATCTCCAATGTTCAAAAAATTCTGTCAAACTGACCACCATATGAAGTAGTTGAGTTTGAATTAATATAGTCGTTTGAGTCATATGGTTGTATGATGTTCTATTCATATGGTCCTATGAGATTGAACCAAAAGTGGTCAAACCCTACTATGATATGGTACGAGCGTATGAATTTTAAGCCATATGGTCATATGGTGTTATCCATACAGCTATGTGAGGCAACTCCATACAATCGTATGGTGTTGTTTTCATGCACAAACTTCAAACTTTATTTCTAAATGATACATTACTTCAATGCAAGTGTTTATACATTCATATAAAGAACTATAGACCATATTATGCACCAAATGCAATACTCATACTCATAAAACAACCTTAATTGAGTTTTTGAATCATTATACATAATTATGATTTAACTAGACTAACAATTTTGGAATCATCAAAATATGGAGGACAATATTTATTATCTGTTAGTGCTTTTACAAAAGCAAATTTAGTTTCTTTTGAATTCTTTCTGACTTTTTTTCTTGTTACGGATAACTTCATGAGACTGGTGTTATAACATGGCTGGAATGAAGGCAATCTTTACACCCTGTTGTTGAAGCTTGCAAAATCTACATCTCCTCATTCAGTTTAAGTTTTCCTTATTCCTTTGTCCACCTGGCATGCTCTCCTTGGTCATGACAATTTGCTTTATATTTGTTCTACTTTAGATAATAATAATATTAAGTTTGGTAGTAATAATTCAGTTTTGTGTTAAGCTTGTAATTGTGCAAATCGCACAAACTCCTTTTTCCTAATTCTAGTTTTAAAGCAACAACAGCTTTGGAATTAATTTGTTCTGATGTTTGAGGACCATCCCTAGTTTACTCTATTGAAGATTATCGATATTATGTTTTATTTTTTTTAAAATCATTTTAGCAAGTACAGTTGGGTTTATTTTTTAAACAAAAATATGACGTTCTTTATATTTTTATTAAATTTTGTACCATTGTGGAAAAATACTTTGGAACATCAATCAAAACTTTTCATTCAGATTGGGGGAGGGGGTGAATTCAAGGATTAACAAATTGTCTGGCTAAAAATGGAATAACCCAATGAAGTTCTTGTTCTTGCACACTAGAATAAAACAATTGTGCTAAAAGAAAACACATGCACATTATTGAAACAAGTAGAACTTTTTTGCATCATACTTTCGTTCCTTTTCAATATTAGAACCATGCATTTGAAAGTGTTGTATATATTATTAATCGTTTACCTACATCTCAATTACTCTCTAAAACTCCATATGATATTCTTTTTAGTACACCACCTAATTATCATGAACTTTGAATCTTTGGTTGTTTGTGTTTTCCTTAGTTGAAACCTTATGTCAAAAATAAGCTTGAACCTCACTCAAAACCTTATGTCTTTCTAGGATATAACAACCTACATAAAGGATACAAGTGTCTTCATATTTCTATTAATAGAATTTTTATCTCACGCTACGTTGTGTTTCATGAACATGTTTTCCCTTTTGCTAGTGAGAGTAGTGCTCGCCCTAAAACTTTACCATCCAAGACTATTGAACATGTGCCTCTTTTCCTACCTAATTCTATGCTGCTAAATGGTCCTTCTAATGGTATTCTCATCCCTATTCCATTTGAGTTACCAGAACCATTTACTATGCATTTTAGTTAGTAACTTTCACCCACTATTTGTGCCTCAGAGTCTTAATATGCCCCGCCCATCAAGCACTATAATTCAACAGATATTACTACCACACCAAACACTACTCAGCTCATATCCTCTACTACTATAATAGTCCATTCATAACTAGCTCAATCATAAATATTGACTGGCTCTCAAACTCACACCTATACATCCAATCATATGACTACAAGGTCCCAAACCAATTCTCTCAAGCCCCAATAAAATTTTTATTTAATGATAGTTCATATTAATTTGTCTACTCCAACTTGTTATACTCAAGCCATTAAGCATGAAGTATGGGGTAATGCAATGTTTGAAGAGTACAATTCCCTTATTCATAATGGAACATGGGATTCGATTCCTTTGGATCCTAAATACAATGTCATAGGCTGCAAATGGATTTTTTAAGTTAAAAAAAATAAGATGGCATTGTTAATCACTATAAATCTCTATTAGTAGCCAAAGGCTACAATCAAAGACCAGGAGTTGATTTTTCAGAGACATTTTCATCGGTAATAAAACCTGCAACAATTTGACTTATTCTTTCCATTGCTATTTCAGCAGGTTGACATGTACATCAACTGGACATTTCCAATTCTTTCTTAAATGGTTCTCTTGATGAGATGGTTTATATTATGTAACCTCTTGGTTTTATTGATATTGACAAGCCAAATCATGTTTGTAAGTAGAAACGATCGCTTTATGGCCTGAAACAGGCTCCCCTCCAATGCTATTCTTGTCTTACTAATGTGTTGTATCAATTTGGCTTTCTAAAATCTCATGTTGGCACTTCCTTATTTATCTATAAACATCAATCAAATGTCTTATATTGTTTGGTCAATGTTAATGATTTTTTGCTTACTAGAAATAACAAGTCTCTTCTTCTTGATTTTATTGCCTACCTAAAGAAACACTTCCAACTGAAAAGATTTAGGCAAGTTGGATTATTTTCTTAGAGTGGAGGTTACTTGGCTAAAGAATGGTATGCTTCTTACTTAAAACAAATACATTCTTGACTTGTTGCAAAAAGCACATGTGCATCACAATGCTCCAATGCCCACTCCTGCTAGTTCAAATGCTAAGCTGGCTTTTGGTGATAGTGAGCTCATGGCTGATTCTACCTTGTATCAATCTATTATTGATAGTCTTCAATATTTAAGTCTTACTCAACTTGAAATTTCTTATGTTGTTAACAAGATGTGTTAATATATGCATGTTCCAACTGTTAAACATTGGGCTACTATGAAACGTATCCTACTTTACTTACGCTCCATGACTACTCATGACTTGTTATTTACACCACATAACTCTTCTCAACTTGTTATCTACTCTGATACGGATTATGTTGGATATCTCGGTGATAGGAAGTCTACTACTGGGTATGTCATTTTTCTTGGTGCTAATCCTATTTCATGGACTGCAAAGAAACAAAGAAGTGTCTCTTGATCCTCTATCGAGGTCGAATATCGAGCATTAACAAATGCCACTTTTGAACTTACTTGGCAGCAATCTTTTCTTAGTGAATTACATCATCATCCTCCACTCCAATCTTATGGTGTGATAACATTGGTGCAACATATCTTACTGCCAATCTAGTTTTTCACTCTAGAACCAAACATTTGGAAGTTGACTTTCACTTTATTAGAGACAAAGTAGCACAGAACCAACTTCGGGTGGTCTATATCTCCACACATGATCAACTTGGTGACATTTCCACCAAACCTATAACCAAGCAAAAGTTTCTTCTTATTCGATCAGTCCAAGTTGAAGGTTTGTTCCAACCTAGTTCAACTTGCAGGGGCGTGATAAGGATATGACAATTTTAAATGTTTATATTTGAATTAGAGTTAGAGTTTGAGTTTCATTTGTATTCTACTCTCATCTGTTATAACAAACTCAGTATATAAGTTTGTAAATCTGCTGTTAATGAAAATCAATTTTTGTTGCCACTGTTATCACAATGAAGATGACGAATTGCTGCCATCATTGATCAATAACTTAGTTGGGACTTCACATGTTTTTCAAGTAAAAGTGACAGAATTCAACAACAATGCATTTTAAAAAAAAAATTACTGCATCAAAATATTATCACCATATGTATTTGAAAAGGAAGACTCTTCGACCACTATTGAAGATAAAGATGATGGAACAATTGATACAAGTACTAATCAATAGTAGAAAGAGAAAACTAAAGTATTTTCATTTACTTCAATATTATTGTCTAATCTTTAGTTTAGATTGTGTATTGTATCTTATTTAAAAATTGTTAACATTTCCACAAGAAATGGGATGATGATTACAACCATAACCAAGATTATGGGACCATAAATGATGCTTCAGAGTAAGCTACAACTATAGAAGTGAAGGCCACAAATTTCATCTACAAGAAGTTCATTATTACATGGAGAAGACTTTAAGGAAAAAAAAACAAATATGACATTGATGCGTAAATTTCAGATTGTTATTTTTCCACACC